>BQNB010080152.1:0-30016 GCA_026074375.1 Tanacetum coccineum
ATTTTATAAAAGTGTGAGGTTGAATAAAAATTTCTTTTGATCATAAAATGCATTAAGCATTTATTTATTCATACCTTTAGGTGATATAATTTTCGAAATAAAAATTTACTACTAATTACTTGTTTACGTTTAGTTTTACATTGAACGTTTTTATATTTTGTACATATCAAAACGTAAAGATGTGAAAAATATTAATAATATTTTTAGGCATTATTTCTATCAACAATATATATTAAAACAACGAATTTCAGTGTAATTTGACCATCTTCACGATCATAATAAATCCGGATAAATTATCCATTCTCCTTCATACCTCGGATGTAAAAAATGATTTGTGAAAGTAGTAAAACACACTGAAAAATTGAGATTTAAAATTATACATTACTTTCACATTCCCATTGCATTGTGTAATTTTTCTGACCTAACCGTTGATAGAAATTTCACACATGTACCCAATTGCATTGTGTAATTTTTCCGACCTAACCGTAGATAGAAAATTTTGCATTGCGACACAGGAAATACAATACTTTACACAAAAGCAACTAGCAACCGATTAAGGACTTAATCTAATAGGGTAGGCTAAGGTGTAACGAAACAAATTTGATGTAAGAAAAGAATGGAATGGCTCAACAGGTTTTTCAAATGGTATCTTACTCTAAAAATGAGAGTAAACAAAAGGGTTTTTACGGGGTTTAACTAACCAGTATAGTTAGTTAATATCACAACATGTATAGGCTTTTTGGGCGTAATCCTAAAAATTTACTAGTTTAGAAAATGTCACTCCATCTATTTAAAATAGTACTTATTATTGTGGTCTCGAATAGATACACCAAGCCAAGTTCTAAAGTTTACAACATCACCCGAGCACTCATATTTTTGTGGAATTTGGGTAAACATTTGGAAACGGATAAGGCTAAATTTTCACAATATCTAACAAGGGTTATGTGTGTGGGTTATGTAACTAATAATTTCACAAAAGTATGCTTGATTTTTTTTAAATTTAGGCATAATTTAAGCATTTTATTGTGAACGTATGGACAAGTAAGCATTCTAATTCTTCTCCCCCCACTTGAAATATACAACGACCTCGTTGTATAGATATAACATTAAAAACGGGAAATTAAAAGAAATAGAATGAGAAACTTCCCTGGTACTTGCTTGGTATGATCCTTCATGTTGCATTTATGAGCAAGAATGTGTGTTGTAGATGCGGGTCTGGATGCCAGCATGACTACAATACACTGAATTCTAGAATATAAATACTCCACCAAAGTCGTCATTTTCCTTCAGTAAGGTCCTGTATAAGATATAAGAAAAACCAATGCAATTCTATCTCTGGTATTCGACGGTTAGAAAACAAAAAAAACAAACAAAGTGTACAGGAAGTTGATACTTCATATCCCAAAACAGGATACGCCGTATTGAGACCTGTAAAAAGTATCTAAGGTACGGGTCAGATTGCCGACATATCATATTTAACGAATACACCATATAGACTGAACTGACAATAAGGTTTAAAAGTGTAGAAAATTAAAAACTAGATAACGTCCAGATAGTCAATACGCCATATCCATTGAGGTTGGATACACCGTATCGAAGGTCTGGGTAGACAGACTCAATAAAAACTTAAAAATTACATTTCGGGTTGTCTCCCGGCAAGCACTTTTGTTTACAGAAAAGTCTTTAAGTTAGACTTGCTTCCAGCTTAAGTCTCATCCTTATAAAACAACTTAGGGTCGAACGGGATGCCAAATGGCACATATAATTTTTTAATAAGATTTACTAGTATCCCGCTGTGAAGATAATTCCAAGTCACGATATTAACACATAATTCCTTGATAAACGTTTCAGTTTTAAAAAATTTACTTGATGTATCATGACTTGTTTCCAAAAGCTTATTTGACCCTTGTGCATAAGCACCAACATCGGTATTTATTACATTATTAGGTACCGGTCAGATAGATAAATCCCCTAAAGATTGTTGATATCTGATTTTATATCACCATTGCCCATATCCAATTTTAAATAATCGAAGTTAAATACCTTTGATGCGAGTAGTTTTATACACTATTTCGGACATTATACCTATATAAACATGCAATTAGTCTAAAAATAGCTTAATCGTTTCTTTTCGCATTTTTAGCACTTGGAAGACATTTGGAGGAAATACACGTGACTTGGGCTCAATTTTGGAAGATACCCAAACATGACAATTTGACTTGAATACGGATTGAAGAACAAGACCAGAGTGTGGAGACGGCATCTAGAAAGCTTGTGACGCCATCTAAATGTCACAGCGACGACGTTTGGAAATTTGTGACGCTGTCTGAATCAGCTGTCATAAAAAGCCCTAGAAACCCTATCATGGCGACGGCTTCTAGATTAATTATGACGTCGTCAAGGCCCGAAAGTCTATATATACAAACACAATTTTATGTTTTTCATATGCATTCTTAGATAGAATTAGGGTTAGATTTCATAGGAGGTTAACTTGTACCATATTTTGGGAATATTTTAGGGTTTCTCAATCCTTCTATATCATCTCTAATTGCTTGATTCAATATAGTGAAGTTCTTTTATCCTTTATGTTGATCCCTTCTTGACAGATCTTACTTAGCTTGTTAAAGCTTAGTTATATTGGATAGATCCAAGACAACTATAGTAGAAACTAAGATTGAGAATATCATAAACTATACGAAATCTAGTTTGCAATACCAAGAAGAACAATGAAACAGTAAAAACAAGATCTTTACTAAACTTTCAATATATTGAATACTATTTTGAGTTACAAATGCTTTATATACTGGACTAATAATAGTTATGCAAACTATTAAATATAATATAAAAAATAAATATCTAGTTTTATGTCGCAGGGTTTCTTTTATACACTAAGGAAAACCTCTAATAAGCTTACAAAATGTCTTGTCAAGTGATTTCTTGATCTTTTCTATGTAATCATAATCTCTTAAACAAATAAGTTTTACATATCCTTTCTTTATAAATAATTGATTACTTATCTTCATAGTATTCTTGTTCTTCACTCAACCTTTATCTCTTCTCTGATATGTCTTTGATCTCATCTTTGACAGCATTAATCCTGAGCAATAGTAACTCTAAGAATCATCTCGAAGTCTTTTAAACCTAAACTATCCTCCCTTAACATTGATGCTCATCTTTGAATTTCAAGTTTCATTAAAAGTCTTCACCTCACCATGAGGATCGCATTTCAAACACTTCATTGTACCCCTTTTTCTTGTTTGCCATGAGCTTGTGTAGTTGATAACACATTCATTCCAATTTGATCAGCTTGAGATTCTTGTTCAGGCATATTTGAGTTTGTTATTGGTGTAAGGGGATTTCTTTTTCTCACAAACATAATAAGATATGGAATTTCTAAACCCTTACAAAGTGGCACTCCATAGTATCAAACAGCTTCTAAACAGTCTCTTTGTAACCTTGTAGATTTCTTATAACTTCACCTTTTATGTTATGGTTTCAAACATTACTTTTTAAATCACCCTGAAACACTCTTTCATAATCCTCCTCTGGTCCTTGTTTTCCTATGTTTAGCTTTAACCAACTTCATAGGGTCTCAAGTCTTCTATATAATACTTGAAGCATTCTTTTTCATTGATGAATACTTTCTTTGAGCTTCCATCAGCCCTTATCAATTTTAAAGTTACCCATCCTTCAATCTTTATTCAATCTGGTATTCACAATCATTGGAGCTTAGTAGCTAGAGATAGAGCATCAATAGCTACCTCATCATCTTTAAACTATCTTCAATATGCTTTCTCTTGCTCCTCTTGATCATCTTTTTCAATGTCTACAATTGCTCATCTATCTTTTTGCTTGTTTGACATATAAGATTGGAAGTTCATCCCTGCTCTTTTAGAGATTTCCTCTGTTCGTGTCTCACTTGCCTTTCATATTCTAAATTTCATGTCCATGAAAGTAATTTACTCTTTCATTTCCTTATCAAACAACTTGGATTTCATTATAGATTTTGCTATTCAATCTGACTATGTTTGTATTACCAGCCATATTCTATAATAGGTGGACATTTAATTTTTCTTTTGAACTTTGGTAGGTGGCTTTCTTCTTATCTCTTTAGCTTTAAGCTTTACAAAGTGTTTCTTTCTTCTGTTCATGAGCTCTACAAGTAATCTAGAACTTTCTTTAATAGTTATTTCTCCTTGTTCTTCGGCTTGTAGCACTCTGAGCTTTTAACTTCGTCTTAATCTCAATCAAAGGTATTTGGCATAATAAGTGTAGGGGAAATATCCGGTTTATAAGAGCCATTTCAAACATGTTAAAAAAATAATTTAGATTAATTTGCGTCTTGTATGTTTGTTTGAGTCATATGATTGTGTTAATAACTTCTGTGGTTTCTGTAGTAAAATTTTACAGGAAATACTAATGGGACTTGTGTGCAGAAATTTTTCAAGAAAAGAAAAAAATCTTTACAGCACGTGGAGACGGCGTTAGGACTTTTCCTGACGGCGTCGCCACCCTGCTACAGTAAAATTCATATTTTTTCTAATTATTGAGAAATTTGTATAATTTTTGAAATTTGTAATTTGCTTAAAACCTACAAGAAACCACAATTACATTAACACATTCATCCTATCCTTTATTTGTTTTCGTAGAGTCAAAAACCCTAAATCATATAGTTGTATTTATCATTCCGCTGATTTTATGCTAGGTATAGTTGTATCTTGTTTTTGATTTGCATGTTATATTTGATAAGGAGAAGCCCGGGAGTTCTTAGGAGTTTCATGTGGATAATTCCAGGATGACGATTTAGCTGTTAGAAGTATTATTTCATCACCAAAACACAAAAATAAGATAAGAGATTTTAGAGAGAGAAAGAACTAAAGAGAGAGAGACAAAGAGAAAATTTGTTACTTGTTAAGAAGAGAAATGAGAAGCAACACCCTCTCCATACTTAGAGAGGGATTTTTATAATTACAAGAGATAAAACCCTTCTTGGGTTGTTGGGCTTGACTTTGGGCTGGACCTATTACCAATGGACTTAAGCCTGACACCTAGGCCCAATTAGCTTAGATAAATTCCCGTAAACTAAGTTTTTATTATACAAGGCTCGGGAATATTTAATGACCATCACTTTAATATTAACACACTCACAAATCTCCCCTAAGGGTGGGTCATTCAATTGTGGATCCTTCTGTGACGTCTCGAGTCTTGAAGCCTTATATTTCTTGGGAATTCTTTTTGAAGTTTCCATTGCATGCTTGTGAGCTTGGATTTTTTTTGTTTTTCTTGATCATTAACTTGATATTCTTTTGACAAATACTGATATCATGGTCTTTGCCTATGATTGTCTGACTATTAGATCTTTATCTTTACCCTTGACTCTCTATGCCGCCTTGCAATCTTGTGTCTCCACCCTCAAGCTCAAGGTTTTGAAAGCTTGCTAACAATCTCTCTCAACATTTCCTTTAACATGATTACTTGTACCACATCTGGTAGTGAGTATAACTTTGATCCACTTGTAAAAAGATCCTTTTATTTATTGCTGACAATCTTGTAAAAAATGTTCTTTTGAGGAAGTGATTGTACATCAGAGATTGTAGAAGACTTTGATAGTTTAAGCTTTCATTGTGTATATATATTTGTCGATTGAGCATGAGGTCTTGAATCTTGACTCCGCTGGAATGAGGTTGTAACGCCGTCACTTATACCTAAAAATTAATGTTAGTGATAAACAACAGATATAGACGAATATGGCTTTGTCATTCGTCTTGAGTTTGGTTACATTAACCTCTAGTTCCGTGAGGACCGTTTTACAAATATAAAATACTATACATTGGATCTGGTAGGTTCAATTTAGAATAACCTCCTGACAGGATTTTTAGCTCGAATTTTAAGATCCTCTAACGCAATTGCATTGAGATTCACCGTACTTGCTTGTTTCTTCATTACCAAACCGTCACAAAGCAGATAACACATAAGAGTGAAATAGATAGTACTAATCTTTCTGATTGATCATCAATTCAATACTGACCAAAAATCGATATCCAGTTTGACACAAAGCTTGATTCATCTAGAATCTTGCAAGTCACATTCAAATCTGTGTTGTTGTTGACTCAGAAGATTTCCATCATCACTGTGAATACTAAAGAGTATCACTCTGATGTTCTGGCAATTATCACAAGGATAATGCATATGACTCTTTGATACCAAATGTTGTGATACTGATGTACGACATTTATACATTGGAATTTGTGTCTATGAGATTTGATGACTCATTGGCGCTAGATACATAAAGTACATTGTTATTTGTAATCCGGAGGCTGGACGGACTGCCAAAAACCTTTTCCAATATCAACGATCTCGGAATGAGAAAGCCGATAGAAATGTGTTGATCTCCATGATAAATAAAACATAAATCTTTTAAGAGATTCTGAGTGGCTAGGGAGGGTTGTGCATTGCATCACTGGGTCCATGATGTCAGTCTTCAATATCAGAATCATCTTTGTGATTACCGATAGATTATGTATTAACTCAGTATATGCCTAGGGTTGTATGGAGGGCTTCTTTCTTTTCACCCTTTATCCTTACAATTTATTTTTCATTTTTCAACCCCTTTAGTGTTTACCGAGACTTCATGACTAGTATCTTGTTGGGTTTGTTCCAGTACTAGCTCCATCTCAGTCGGCACTATTCCCTTATTCTCACTTTACTCCTTTTTTTAATCATACCTAGGACTTATACTCTATCTAATGGAGTGTTCCTGGGTAGATCCCTCTGGTTTTGGCTGGATCATGGAACGAACATACCTAACCTTAACCGCCTTATAACTCCTTGAGAAATAACAGTTGGTCGGTCTTTGTATATTGCCATAAAGATCCATAAAACCATTTGATAAAAAATGAATCAACGTGTCTGAGAAATCATTTAAGACACATTGAGTGTTTCCAGAGTTACCAAAAAGCTCCCCCTACACATATGCACCATATTATGGAAGATTTTTGCACATGCGAGGTTTGGGAACGCACTTATAGATTAAAGATCGTATCCGTTAATAATTCCGTATTGATAACGTTTTAATCACATTCTCCGCCTCAAAAAGGCATATGTGTTTACAATTTTTGACAAGTTAGTGAAATTTTTTATTAAAAAACAAGGTTAATGTTCTAAATCACACGAGCATAACTTAATCTTGGGGAGAACAGAGTGGCAAGCAAATGAATCAAATTTATTATACTCCCCTAATAATAGTATAGGAGAAAACTGGAGTGGGAGTTTGGTGAGCATCAATTTGTAAAAGAATTTGAAATTTTCTTTTTGAAAATATCTAAAATTGTGCTCAACAGGAAAATGATGTGAGATATATTCTTATTTACCAGTCACTTTACCTTAGTAATTCTCTGACATTCAAAACTTTGAATGTTTTGATATGACTTTGCTCAAGACGCTCGAGAAGAGATGAACGTTCTGGTTGTTTAGGGATAAATGTACATAAAATGAACTTCTTCCTTTCTTTGGAGACCGAGTCCTAAGCTGACATTTACTAGAAGTCATAGGAAAAAGTGAAAGGACATGTATTGAAAGCATTTAAAAACTCTCAGCTCGAATTTATTATTACCCGTGTTGATATTAATCAACATTCTAGGTGTGCAAATGTTATCGATATCGAGAGACATGTCAGGAGAAGATTATTTTTGTATTTTTGAAATTTTTTGATTTGTATTTGCTTTTATAGTTTTATATTTTTATATTTGGTTTTGCTGATAAGATAATACAAAAATTACTGTGACCTTTGCAAGAGATCAATGTTCCTGGAATAAACTGCGCATACCAAGGCGACAAACCAAATAGTTAAATCGATCTACTGGAAGGGCTTTAGTGAAGAGGTTGGCCAGTTGGTAATCCTTCTTGACAAAATACAGTTCAATTGTACCCTTTTCCACGTGTTCCTTTATGAAATGGTAGCGGACAACGATGTGTTTTGTTCTCGAGTGTTGGATCGGGTTGCAGGATATGGCTATAGGTGATTTTGAATCATGATAGATTGGATTCTTATTGAAGTGAAAGCCATAGTCCGTTACCTGTGTCTGCATCCAAATGACTTGGGCACAGCAAACAAATAGAGACACATATTCTGCTTCCGCGGTAGACAGCGCCATACAGTCTTGTTTCTTTGAGGACTAGCTAACCAGCTTTTCGCCTAAGAATTGAGCTCCACCAGAAGTACTCTTGAAGGTGTCTTTATATCCTGCATAATCAGCATCTGAAAATCTGGTTAGTTTAAAACCAGAATCCTTTGTATACCAGAGACCCATATTAACATTTTCCAATAAGTAGGTAGACAAGGTCTCATACCAGGCTTTAGGAGCTTGATGTAGACCATATAAAGCTTTTTCTACCTTATAAACTTTATCAGGGAACTGTGGATCTTCAAAACCAGGAGGTTGGCACACATACACCTCCTCTTCAATAGTACCATATAAAAAGGCACTCTTCACATCCATCTGGTACACAATAAACCCCATAAATGATGCATAGGCCAAAAATAACCTGATTGCTTCTATCCTAGCAACAGGAGCAAAAACCTCATCATAATCAATTCCTTCTTCTTGGGTGTAACCTTGTGCCACCAGTCTTGCCTTGTTTCTAACTACAATTCCTCTCTCATCTTTCTTGTTTCTAAAGACCCATTTGGTTCCAATGGCCCTCTTGCCATTAGGTAGATCAACCAATGTCCAAACCTTCTGCAATTTAAACTGTAGCAACTCCTCTTGCATTGCTTCTATCCAGCTTGGATCATCCAAAGCTTGAATCACCTTCTTGGGTTCTTTTTAGAGAGAAAACAGGCAAATAAGCAGTTTTGATAATCTTTGTGATTTGTTCTTCTTTGCTTATTAATGTAATTGACCAAAGCATGTTCTTCAGAAATCTTAGTCATCCTCCTTGTTTGAGTAGCTGAATTTATGTCTCCAATGATCTGGTCTTTAGGATGATCCTTGTGTATTCTGGTTGTAGGAATATGACTGACATTCATGGTTGTTTCCAAGTTGTTAAGGTCAGCCTCTACACCCTCATCTTCATCATCATATGCACCACTAAAGATATTAATATTTAGAAGATCAGCAGTAGCCTCTAAATCAGGCATAAGAGGATCAGTTGGAAGATCATCGGCATAATCAAAACTTTGCCTAGCAGCACTAACAAATGGACTAATAGTAGAAACTCTGTTAGTGCTGGTAGCATAACCTTCCTTCTGTTGAACAAGCAAATTATCCAATTCAGCTCTAAAATCTTGCACATTCTGGTCACCTTCTTTATTTGAAGCTCCTCCTTCCTTCTCTTGACCATTTCTTTCACCCTTATTTGCTGGTTTTTCATTAGTCTTTTTACCAGCATCATCAGCAATTGTATCCTTTGAGCTCTGTGGACTATCATAAAGTAACGGTAGCAGAAAATATTGTTGAGTAGGTATTGCATCAACATTATCCTTGATACCTGCATTCCTATTAGTTTGATTCCCTATAGTAACTAGCTCATAATTCATAGAGTTTGTTAGTAAATCAATATCAAAGAGCCAATCTGGTCCACTCCCTGCAACATTGGGTTTGTTTTCAAGAAAGGTTATGTGCAGGTTCTCCTCTACTTTCCTAGTTCTAGTGTTAAATACCCTAAAAGCCTTGCTATTTATAGAGTATCCAACCAAGAACCCCTCATTAGCCTTCCTATCAAATTTGCCTAGGGGATCTAAGGTATTAAGAATGGTCACAAGACACCTAAAAGGTCTCATAAAACTTATACTAGGTGTTCTACCGTGTAATAGTTCATAAGGTGTCTTGTTGTAAGGCTTAGTTACTAAAACCCTATTCTAAACATAGCAAGCAGTATTAACTGCTTCAGCCTAAAATGTAGTAGGTAAGAGTGAATCTGTTAGCATAGTCCTAGCTGCCTCTATTAGTGTCTTATTCTTTCTTTCAGCAATTCTATTTTGTTGTAGAGTTATGGCAACACTGAATTCCCTCTTAATCCCTTTCATCCTATAATTTTGATTCATGCATTATTTTTAAATTCAGTTCCATTGTCACATCTGATGATTTTAACCTTAGGATTTATTTGGTTTTTAATGCCAGCAATAAAAGTTTTAAGGATCCCACTAGTCTCATCCTTAGTGGCCAAAAGAAAGCCTAACTAAACCTGCTAAAGTCATCAGTGATAACAAGGCAATATGTCTTATGATTGATACTCCTTATAGACATTTGTAAGGGTTTGCTGATGTGCTTTACAAGCTTGGTCTTACAAGAAGCTTTGTGTTGCTTTCCCTTCTAACAAGCCAACACAATTAATGCCCATTCAAAGAGCTTTGAAGGCAACCTCTAACAAGGTATCCCCTGTACAAGTTTGATCATAGATTTTTAAAGTCATATTACCAAGGCCTCCTATGCATAAATTAGACTCATCTATTGTAGCCTTGCAAATAAACAAGTCAAACCTCCTGAGAACAATCATTCTTTAGATCAAAACTGTACATGTAGTTCTGTCTGGGAACTTTAGCAAGACTTGACCTTATCATCAAGTATATAAAGTCGGGAATAGAATAAAGACATTCAGTCTTAGTGAAAAGAAACACTTTTTTTTGTCACACATTAGTGAGACAGAGAAAAGGTTAAACATAAGTTTTCCTTTACAAAGTATAGCATCTTCAAAGTCAATTTTCCATTCCTAATTTTACCTTTCAGTAATTTTACCTCCTTTAGGACTGTCCGGCAAAATGCAACAAATCCACCATCAACCTCTTGATAATCTGCAAGAAATGACTTGTTTCCTGTCATATGCCTGGAGCATCCACTGTCAAAAATCTCTTGATCTTGTAAAATATATTGTGGATTACCCTGCACCAAATAAAGAGCATGGTTTCTCTTGTGGACCCAAACCATTACTTACTTGAGACTGCCTTGAAGAATCAACATAGCAAATCATATTAAAACATTATGATCCACTGACTTTGGAGGTATGGTTAATAACATATTCCCTGTTGTCTCTAAATCCAGCATGCTAAGGACTAAACAACATTTTCCCCATCTCCACAGCAGTACTAACTAACATTTGGCCCATCATAGATTACAATTGTTAACACTAGCAGTTTTTAACTTTTTCATTAAGATTATTGGTTTAAGCTGTTGAATTTTAGGATTAAAAGCTCTTCTTACTGGCGAAGTGTATGAAAATAGAATATATTTTGGAAGCAACATTCACTTATTGGATTTGGGGCAACAGTATAACAGCTGGCAGTACTAATTGATGTTGCTGCTCATGGAGAGTTTTTGCTTAGCAGCATAACTGGTACTTGTCCAGAACTTTGTTACAATGATGTTGGAACAAAATTCTTTTAGATGTGGTGAGTAAATTTATTTTGGTGGTTCACCCTCTGAGTCATTGTTTCATACTAGTCAAAATTCCCTTTAACCAGTAAACATTCCCTATATTATATCAATATGGTTATTCTCCTACTATTATCTTGTCATGAAAAATCACAGTCATTTGATTAAATATTGGTTGAAAACACTGCACATACAAAACAGCTTTCTTTATAAACTCAAAACCATTTCCTAGTTTCTAAGTCATCATTCCATTCCAGTTTCTTCTATTATCCCTAGGACTTTGACTTTTCCTAAGATACTCTTCTTGCCTATGTGTGTTTTCCTTATTAACAGATTTTACATTCTCATCAGATTTGACAAAATTTTGATTTTTGTAAACTTTGGCTTTGTCTGATCAGTTTTAGGTCTAAACATACTATCATTATCACTATCATGTCCAAACATCAATATAGTAGGCACTAGGCTTAATAGTTTTTAGGTTTTTCTAAACTATCCTTACTGGTTTTAGATGCAATAGTAATAGTTTCACTTACTTTAGCCTTATAGACAGAATCATCTAACCCAGCAAAGGATAAGTCAGGTCTTAAGGGCATGTAGTTCCCAGTGTAGGGAGGGGAAACTGCATGAAACCCTTCACCCGTTTTGAATCTATCATTTACTGGACTATCATCCACATCACTTTCTTTATTGTTAAACACACTATTAACCACTTCACTCTCATTCATTTGACTATCATAACCAAGAACCACCTTTGTACTTTAGCACTTATTTGGACTATTTAATCAATTTAGTTTAATTCCTTTGATGATTCTTCAAATTTTTTATAGTTTAAGTATTCAAAACATCTTTCTTTATTAAAGCTTCTTCTAAATGATATTTAAGGTCTTGATAGAGATAAACTTCACTTGGACATTAAACTTTAAAAATGCAATATCTTCTTCATAAATAGCTTCATTCTTTTCATGAACAACTATCCTAGCTTTTAATGATTCTAATCCCATTTGATAACCTATAATTTACTATATTATGATTTATTACGAGTACACGCTGTTGATCAGAGAACTGTTTTTAAGAGTTCAAATGAACTTAAGCCAATCTTTAGAGCAAGTATGTACCTTAGAGTTTGAACTTGATGAACTTGATGAACTTGATGAACCTTGAGATGTATAGGCCATTAGAAGCAAAGTTTGTAAGTCCTTCTTTAGCCTGAAAGCTCCAATCATAACCACCTATCCCATCTTTAACAACCAAGGCATTTGTAGGAGTCTCCACCGGTACAATCCTTCTTGGAGCATCTCCATTTCTATTCCCCTGATTTCTTAGTGCCCGCATTCTTTAGCAAAGTGACCTCAATCCTGTGGCAGTTTGTAAACATTCCACCTTTGTCTTATCAAAACAATTAGTTTTTTGCCATTAAAATTCAGATTCCTTTCCTATCTTCCTTTAAGAATCTTTCACCCTCATGGGTAACATGGCCACCTGCCATTTGAGCTCCATCTCTTACAGATCATCATTAACAATCTGCCCAGAATTCATTGTCTAATTATGGACTATTAGATTGATTAGCAAAGAAGGAAAACATGACATCATCAGCATAAGTTGAGGAAGAAGCTTGTCCCTATGAACTAGCTGTAGAAACTTCATGAGCAGTATTAACTGCTTCATAAGTACTGCTAGTGTTTTCTATATAAAAAGCTACATTCCTGAGAGTTTGAGCATCAGCTTGATGCCTTTACTCTCAGCTTCATACACCTCAAATTGTTTACAAATCATCCATGCACCATTTTTGTCTAGATTAAATATGTTTCTCTGATTAACGCAATATTAGTTTCTCAGCTTATGGTAGACTTCTTAGCAACTCCAGGATTTGCATCTTCTTAAGGAGATAACTTCACAATAAATTTCAAATTGGCTGATGAGTTTTCTGAAACCTATCATAGGTTTTATCCAGACCTTCAGATCTAGATTGCAGTAAAATAGTCTCATAATGCTGCTTCAGAATGCTCCTCTGTATCTTTGTTGCATCCAAACATGGTCATGAATTCTTCCCATAAGGTTCTTTGCATCCTTGATTCCATGAAACTTTAAAAGGTGCTCATAAGAATGAGCCAACAACAGAGTACTATATTTTGCTTCATTTCATTCTTTCTGCCAGCATTTTGTATTTTTGTTCTGGCAGTTTTAGTATGAATGAACCTTCCGCCACTAGCTGATGCAACAGCATGTGCATCACCTTCACAAAAAACCTCCGAAAGAGCATAACTAAGAGTGAGTAAGATATTACACATTTCTCATGCTCCATAGATCATAGTCTCCTGTTTGAAGTTATATAGAAGTTTTAGTGCAGACACTGATTGGGGTAGTTTCTGACTGTGATTCCAACTTCTCTTTGATTTTAGATATTATGAGTATAGAAATAGTGTTTTTAGTATTATTTTTTTCTTTCAAAGTTTTTCTTAACAAGCTCAGATACCAACATGTTGCATCCCATTTTTGACCGATCTTACTTAGCTTTTTATAGCTTATTATATTGGATAGATCCAAGACAACTATATAGAAACAAAATTGAGCAATATCACACACTATGCAGAATCAATATTGCAAAACCAAAAGAACAATGAAACAGAAAAAACAAATCTTTACCTAAACTTCCAATAATTGAATACTATTTTTGAGTATAAAATATAATAGACTATGAATACTGCCTATATGAATGCTATGCAAACTAGAAAACTAATATAAAAAACTAATATATAGATCTATCCACATGGATCCTTTTATAATCACTAAGGCAACCCAATGGGCTTACAACACACGTCAAGTGATTTGATTCTTTTCTATAAGTAAACATAATCTCTTAAACAAATAAGTTTATACATATCTTCTTTATAAATAATTGATACTTATCTTCATAAGTATTCTTGTTCCTCAATCAACCTTTATCTCTTCTTTGATATGTCTTTGATCTCATCTTTGACAACAATAGATCCTATCCACAGTGTAGCTGAGCAATAGTAACTCTAAGAATCATCTTGAAGTGTCATTTAACCCAACACATAAACATTTATTATGTCTTATTGTTTGATGGATATTTATGCTTCCTCTATCTTGACATGCTAACTATATCCGATACGGATTTGCTTTTGATTGCGATGTGGAATATTATATTAGATCCTTATTTATATTACTTCTTGTTGATGTGTGTGCATGTATTGACTCTCGAACCAAGTTAATTAATTGTACGAAGATATAGAGAAACATGATCGTTAAGAAAGGATTCATAGGTAACAGCCTCATACTACCTTACCCATATATGTGAGGATCCTCTTTAATTATTTTAATAGCGTGAATATCTCCATAAGGGCCATGTTAATAGTTTATCATACTACCTTGCATGTGTGCTGCCCTAGCAAGTTATCATGTAATGGTGTTTTCAATTATTCGTCATGCTTCTCGAAATACTTACATATTACCTCACAGGTGTGACAAGGCAATAGTGTTAGGAAAATCTATCAAGGATCATTGCAGATTAAGTAAACACTACACCCTTATCATATAATTCTAATCGTTAGATTAGTTCAATTAATTAGATATTAGTTTTAAAACCAACCTCTTCAAAACCTGAGATTTTACTTGCTTTATAAAATATAAAATATAAAAATAATCTTCTTTCAATCTCCCTAATCTTAGTTATATTAAGTGGACCTTACAATTGCAATCCCCTACAGAACATAACAGAACCCCCGTTCTTGCCTATACTACAGCAACAACTTAGGTACACTGCCTAGGAAGTTGTAAAACTAAATGGGATTTCATGCGCTAACAAAGTTTAAGGTGTCGTTGCCAGGGAATAGCGTAAGTTTCGGATTCAATCTAGCTTAGGACTACTCACAAGATTCCTACAAGTGAGATTATAATTTCTTGTTACAATAGCTTCTTTTAGTCTATCCACTTCCTTTTTCCTTTGATGCAAACCAAACCTACTCTTTCGTTAACCATCATGGGAGACAAAAATTCAAACCGACCCCGTACCTTAGGAGATTACTCTATGACCCTAGCCCACGAGGTGCTACCAAAATGTCATTGAGCTCCTGAAGGAGCCCAAGGTCCCCCTGTGATCCAACACCTATCAAGTTAGTGCAAAACGGATTGCATTCCACAGACTTATGTCTAAAAAGACCCAATCCAACATCTTAAGGACTTTCTCATAATTGTAGATTCCATTGACCTTAATGGTGCTACAAAAAATACTACTCACTTGTGTCTATTCCACTTTTCCCTTTATGACCAAGCTATCAATTGGCTTGATCATCTACCCGCGAGATCTATCTCGACTTGGGATGATCTCACCACTCGTTTCCTCACGTAGTTTTTTTCACCAGAAAGAACTATAAAACTTCAAAATGAATATCTTGAAGATCCAACAACATCAAGATGAACTCCTCTATATGCGTGGAAATCGTTTTCAAGACTTACTCAAAACGTCCCTCATCATGTCATGATATATGGCTTCAAGTACAAATATTTTATGATTATGTCCGAGCTACACCACCAAATAGCAATTGAATATGCAGCTGGTGGAGAGACTTATAAAATTAAGGGCAGAAGTAGCATGGGATACAACCAATAATTAGCCTAATTTGAACGCAGAAGTGTTGAACAACCTAATTTTATCCAACACAGAAGTCCCGACTACAAAGATGCCAATTTAGAAACAGGAAGTTAGATATAGTATGAAGTGTCGAGTAGAATCTTGAGATGATATGAGTTCCTATGTATTATGAGGAAGTGTATTCATGTTTCCCCAAAAGACCTTATCAGGAGGAGTTTTGAGGTACGAATACTGAAATAATTAAATGATCAAGAGGATCAAATCTAGGCAATTAGAGGAATATAAGAGAAAAACAAAAGAAACATTTATATGTCTTGTGATAGTTTAATAGCAACATTAAAGTCAAAATAGAGGCACAACAAGCTACATTATAAAAAAAAAAAAGATCACCACATTTCCTACTCACACCCCTACCGTAACCACTAAAATACACAAGCTTAGCAAGGTACATATGGTCTCGATGATTTCTAAAATTAAACCCACTATCTATAGATACCCTCACCAACACCTAAATTCCAACCTCAAAATTCCAATACTTCATTCATTTGAAGAAAATAAGCTTGAGTACTAAGATGAAGATGAAATCAAGATAAAGATGATGAGAACCGGAATAGATAAAGAGTTCTTGGAGCATAATCTTTATGAGAATGACATAACCTCGATTATTTTTTCATGTTTTCTTCATAACTTTAAATCCACCCATCAAACCAAAGGATTCGGGTAATTTTAGGATGAAGGTAGTAAAACCGTTGACCATTTATACACCACCTTCACCCCACGTGGCATACTTCCATCGAAATGGTATGTATCGCTACTATCACCCACACTTAACCTTAAGTGTAGGGGAGACCCACCTTTTGCGCGTTAAATAAGCATAGAGTCATGCTCGTGACTTGAACAAAAATAAGCGCTTATTGGGAGGCAACCTAATCTTTTATTTTCCGCATTTTAGGTGTGTCGTGTGTTTTAATTATTTATTGTTTGAAAAATATTTTGTAATCATGCTTTGTTTTGGTTTTAACCTTATCTTAATCTCAATAAGTGTATTTTTGCATAATAATGTAGGGAAAAATCGGTTTTTAAGAACCAATTTCCAAACAAATCAAATAAACATTTTATAGTAATTCGCGACTTGTGTGTTATTTGTTTTGAGTCATATATTGTGTTGATAAATTTAGTGGGTAATTTACAGTAAAATATTGTTGGCATACTAATTGGACAAGCGAGCAAGAAAATTTTCAAGAAGAAATTTTTTTCTATAAATCTACAGTGTGAAAGACAGCATCAGGATTTCCTAATGGCGTCCCACCAAGCTATAGTAAAATTCATTTTTCCTAACCATGAATTTTTTGTATAATTTTGGAATTTGTTATAAAACAAAACAAAAAAAATATTTTGCTTTTTTAAAAAAATAAACCCCTGCAGAAAACCACAAATGCATTAACACATTCATCCTATCCCTTTACTTATTTGTCATGAGTCGAAAAACTAAAAATCATATAGATTTTATATTTATTATTACTGCTGATTTTACCTCTTGGTAGAATGTTTGTATCTTGTCTTTGATTTACAGGTTTTTTATTTGATAAGAGAGAGACATGGAATGTTTTAGGAGTTTTATGTGGATAATTTCTTGGATGACAAATTACCGTGAATATCATTTGTTCTTCTCTATCATTGAGCAAAACAGGTGTAGTACTAGTTTCATTCGCTCTCTTTACTTTTCCTTTATTCGTTTACGGTACTTGTAGAACTTAAGGATAATTGTTCATAATAAGTGTAGGGGAAATAAAAGCCTTTGAAACATTCCACCATATTTTCTTTTGCATATGTTCTAAAGAAGAGTCATATATCGAACATAGCGTAGAAGTAATTTGACCAAAATTTAAACTTTTTGTGGCACAAACCGGTGAACTAAGTACTTGGTTGCTTCCTTCATTGGATAAGGAAT
The DNA here is from genome assembly GCA_026074375.1 of Tanacetum coccineum. NCBI lineage: Eukaryota > Viridiplantae > Streptophyta > Magnoliopsida > Asterales > Asteraceae > Tanacetum > Tanacetum coccineum. The sequence goes on from BQNB010080152.1 coordinate 17,933, forward strand.
TATACGACTTGTATCAAAAACCCTTCCGCCCCTAAATTTTGAGGTTCCTCCTAGAACTTTAGGAATTTGATGTTCGCTCTCTAGATCTTTTAGGAATTTGAGTATCCATCTTTTGAAAACCCAAGAAAATTTATGCCTTTAGCTTCTTGATTAAGTTTTGAATGCAGTCATATGTGTCTATTCCGTCGTTATAGATGTTTACGTATGGTCGTTGTTACCTTTTCTGGAGCATTGGTATCAGTATTAAATTATATGAGAGTGTACCGGTAGTATATATAATTCTAGAACTTGCTTTAGTGATGCATCTCGAGACTGCGTAGTGAGTAATAAGAATTGCTAAGTGATAAGAGGCACTAAGATTAACCTATGTTTTAAACCTGTAATTGTTAATATGGTCACATCTACTATATAACTATCCACACACCTGTGCTTCACACTCATTTTTAGTGCAAGACTCCCTAGTGAAACCCTCTGGGCCTATCCTTTTTTGCGTTCTTATAATTTTCTGTAATCCTGACTATTAATGCATTAGCAATGTTAACCCTCCAACTAATTGTTTACACACTAAATTGCCCTAGCCCTTCCTTGTATGTACTCGTTTTTAGTACAATTATTATTTAACCCAAGTTAATTAATTGAGTACACATTGCTAAGTCCCTATTATCCTGTGCAAATACAGTTTTAGGACGAATGGTATTCATGGTAGTATTATTTTGCAGAAGAATAGGGAAGAAAGTTTAAAGTCAATACCCTTATATGTATTGTCAAATAGTCTCCATGTTATGTTCATCCAACTTAATGACTAGTTTATTTATCAAGTATGCAAAAGTTCAAGTATAGGGGTGTATCTATAAACTCCAAGTGATGTATTATGTTGTGTAAAAAAAAGAGAAAAGAAAAAGAAAGAGTTTGATGTAAAGTTTTGTAGAGTTTGTACATCTTGTCTGAGTGGTAGAGTCTTTGGCTTAGCAACTAAACCAGCTTGTATTTGTATAAGATAATTAACTCACCACTTCACCCAAAATTCACCCAAAAAGTCACTCCCTAAATATTTCCCCTTTGTTTTTGTTTCTATGTTTATCATATAATACCTACACCCTACAACCCCTTTTAAAGACCTATGTTAGTTACTATTAGTTACTATACGCTAGTAGTGGAGGTTTGATCCTATTAATCAGCTATGGTAAATATATGTCGTAGACAGGTGTGAGTGTAAAGATTTTTTTGTTTCCCATTATTGGATATAATACATTATACACCGAGAGAAGAGACGAGATAAGTCCAAACATTTATTGTGAGGTGCTATGTATCTTTCCTGTGCCTTCTAGTTTTGAGGTCATAATCGGTTATGCCAAAGAACGCCTTTAAGAGTAAGTAAATTCCCCCACGATATTTACTAATTGGTCTAAGGAGATAAAGCCATATTGCTAGACAAGCAAATCCCAAGTGTAGTGGGTATTGATGAGGTGTAGTATTTATACGACTTTTTTACGGGGTTATTTTAACCCCTTAAAAACATGCAATTATTTCAAAAATATGCGCTTAATCGTTTCTTTTTGCATTTTTATCACTTGAAAGACATTTGGAGGAAATACACATGCTTTAGGCCTTCAAATTGAAGAAACCGGACAAGATGACAATTTTGCTTGAAGACGGATTAAAGAATCAAGATCAGAGTATGGAGATAGCATCTGGAAAGCTTGTAACGCCGTCTGAATTTTAGAGCGACGACGTTTGGAAATTTGTGACGCAGTCTGAATCAGCCGTCATAAAAGAAGCCCTAGAAACCCTAGCGTGGCGACGACGACTGAATTAATTGTGCTGCCACCGCGGCTCGAAAGTCTATATATACAAAATTGATTTTACGTTTTTCATATGCATTCTTAGATAAAATTAGGGTTAGAGTTCGTGGGATGTCGACTTGTACCAGATTTTGATAATATTTTAGGGTTTCCCAACCCTTCTATATCATCCCTAATTGCTTGATTTACATTTAATGAAGTTCTTGTACCCTTATACTTTCAATAAGTCTTATTGTTAGATTGATATTTGTGCATCCACAATCTAGAACCTGCTAGCTAGATCCATTAAGTGTATGCTTAAGATTGTATGAAATTGATATGTGGATCATAATTATAATTGTTTCTTGTTGATGTGTGTGCATGTATATACTCTAGAACCCCAGTTACTTAATTGTATTGAAGATCAGAGCAACATGATTGTGTAAAAAGATTTCATACTAACAGTCCTTCATACTACCTTACCCCTATTGGATGAATTCCTTTAATATTTTAATGTACGTATATCTCCCTAGGGGCCAATGTAATAGGTCCTTCATACTACCTATGCATGTGTGGTTTTTTTTTTTTGTTTTGCCAAGCAAGTTATTCACTTAGACGGCGTTTTCAGTGTAATTTCGTCATGTCTTCTCCAGAAATACTAACATATACATCAACAATGTGACAGAGCAAAAGATTTACAAAAAGCATATCAAGGCAGCATGATTAAGTAAACACTACCCCCTTATCATACGAATTCTTATCGATAGACTAGTTTAATAATAGAATTATTAGTAAATAATAACAACCTCATCAAAAACTAAAATTTTACTTGCTTTTATAAAATATAAAAATACAAAAATAATCTTCTTTCAATCTCCTAGATCTTAGTTATATTTAGTTTGGACCTTCACAGTGCTATTCCCTTAGAGAACGATAACAACCACCGTGTCTTGCCTATACTACACTACAAGGGTTAGGTACATTGCCTAGGGATTTGTAAAGCTAAAGTGGGATTTACAACGCTCCACAATCTTATAAGAAAAAGAATCATTATTGTATATACACAATGATTCTGCATCATCGGAATCGGACAATGATATTTCAATTTTCTAATTAACTTTATCGATATGCTGAGGACTTACTGTGGGTTCACATGAGAGCTCTAATTCAGATGTTAGCGCGTCATTATAAACTATAGCTGGGAATTCTGTTTCAACAGATCTTAGGAAGTGAACATCTTTATCATACTTGATCTTACCATACGTAGTAGTCTCTCAGTTATACACCTTAACTTTTCTAAGAGCTTTCTCAGTTTCAAGTCGAATATATTCCTTCATAGCAATGTCGGGGTCGTTCATTTCCTGTAATAAATTTTCTACGAAAGAAAAAGGTCAAAAAGACTAATACGCCGTATTGATGTTAAAGTCGAATACACTGTATTTGTTTTAGAAAAAAATACACGCTGTATCCAAAAATGATGAATACGCCGATTGAGTTTTTGACTCAAAAATTACAGCCATTGTTAGATAATCAGAAAAGCAAATAAAACACACAAACACACAATATGCAAAAAATAAAATGATCACTTTCAAAAAGAGGTGGTCTTTGCATAGATTTCCCTTCTAGATATTTATCCGAATCCATAGATCGATTCAAGCTTTAATGTACAATATACGTTAAAGATCTTGGGTGACCTTGGCTTCTGATACCAATTGTGGAAACTAGAAGGGGGGTTGAATAGTTTTTACCGTTTTAAAATTAAAACTTAGATTGTCGACTTATGTGAACTCAAGAGATATACACAAGTGTATATGATAGCGATGCAATAAGTAAATAAGTAATCTACGAAATATGAACAAGTAAAGATAAGAAAGATCAAACCGATGACACAATGATTTATAGTGGTTCGGCTACGAAGCTCCTCTTCGCCCTACTCCACTCCCCAAGTACCCAACTTGAGAGTTATCTTCACTATGTCAACAAGCTCCCTTTAGGCGGAGAAAACCGTACACGTCGCTTACACTTTTTCCGGTACTAAGCTAAATACCGAGTTCTACTTCGAGATAGAACCAATCTAACACACTATGTATTTTGTGGCCTAAATACTAACCTATCATACACATATGATACACACAACACACAACACAAGATATACAAGATGAATGATTATCACAAACGTGATGACACAACTAAACTATTAACACTTGAAGCTTGACGTCTTCGTAAGTGTTCTTCACTAAAGAGTGGAATGAGTTGATCACTTGTAATGGATTATGTAACAAGTATAATGATCAAAGAATATAAAAGATAAAAGATGTATGTGAAAAATATTTGTCAAGAGTTGTTTAAAATAAAAGCTTAAGGTTGCTATTTATAGGCAAGCCTTTGAAATTCAAATCTGTCTCAGACAACTGGTCCGTGCGACTCATGGATCTACCATATGTTGGATCCGTCCCATGTATTAGGTGGATCCATGGGTGGAGCTGGGACAAGATTTGTCATTTTGTGATTAACCCCAAATCTATACAAAATATTTTCTTGTACTTAATAAAACGAGTTTATTAGATTCTTCTACAATAAAATATTTCTTATCACCAATAAGGAGAGATTTTCTAGATTTGGAAAGATTGTTTCCAATTATGGTTAATCTTATTTTGTCTTACATGATTAATATAATTAGCTTATAATTAATCATGTGTTAACATAAATCATTTGATTAGAAATGGTTTATGCAAATGATAATATTTTTCTTTTATCATCAACTATGTTTAATAATGCCATATTCATACCTTAAGTGATTTGTCGTCGTCAAGTAAACTTTCGACTAAATAACTTGTTTACGTAAACTTTTACGTATTATGACATTATATTTGTTATTATCAAAACATGATGATCATTAAATATAAATATCGTTTTTGCGTGAATAATTGTATTAACATAAATGAATTCTCTCTATTAATGTTCAAGGTTTTGGGGACCTCAACAAAAGGAGATGGCTTCGTGATTTATGCAATAAGTGTAAAGTTAATTTGCTTGCTATTAAGGAGACAAAATGTTATAGGTTGATTTATGGTTGCTTCAACAAGTTTGGGGGAATTCTTACTTCGACTTTACTTCTTCTTCATCTAGGGGAATGTCGGGAGGTATTCTATGTTTATGGAATAGTTTGGTTTTTCATAAATCTAAAATTCTTTGTAGGGAAAATTTTGTAGTTATTGATGGTCTTTGGATTCCAGAAGACGTTTAATTTAGATGGATTGCCGTGTATGCTCCTTAAAACCTATCTTGTAAAATTGCTTTATGGTCCATGTTGGCTAAATTAGTAGCTAGCTGGAACGGTGTTATAGTGATGATGGGAGACTTTAATGAAGTTCGTGAGGCGGGAGAAAGATATGGTTCGGTTTTTAAAGATAAGCAAGTTGAACTCTTTCATGACTTCATTACTAATGCATCCCTTAGTGATACTTATTTGGGTGGTTTCAACTTCACTTTGACAGATAAATGGGGGTCTAAGATGAGTAAACTTGATCAGTTTTTGGTCTCGGAAAGCTTCTATGAAGTTTTCCCTCATAATTTAGGAGTTGTATTGGAAAAAGGTATCCCGGATCATTAGCCTATTCTTCTTCGTGAAACTGTGGTGGATTATGGTCCTACTCCATTCCGGTTCTTTCACTCGTGGCTTGAGATGGATGGGTTTGTTCGATCCACATGGAAAAATGATAGCATTGTGGAGGATAATGGTCTTATCTTTTTTAATAAAAACTTACAAAATCTTAAAAGAGTCATTCAAGAGTGGGTTTCCTTGCATAAAACCGAATCTACTAAACTTAAGCAAGCTCATCAAAAATAGATTTCCTCTATTGATGTTAAGGTTGATCAAGGATGTGCTAGTAAGGAGGATATCACCATTCGCAAGGAATCGATTGTTGCCCTTAATGAATTACATCGTATTGATGCACCTAAACACTACGTTACCTCCATCATGGCTTCGAGGTAAGACTAGGTATTAGTTTACCCGTTACGTGCCTTGTACACCCACTATCTTTGATCCATTCATTCGGTTCCAATTTAACTTTTAGACATACCTAAAAGCATAAAATAACTCAAGCGTTTGATCCCCAATATCTCATGGGTCCGTTAGCATTATACATACCGTTTGGTTGGTTCATGTAAGGGAATGGTGGGTAAGGTCCCCAAGAACCAAAGTTAGGTTGTTGAAATTGGTATCCCTGATGTGGATAATAGTTCTAATTTACTCGATGGTAGTCACTTTTAGGGTATACGGTGTTTGGTATCCTAAGAGGTGTTTAAGGTCGTGTTTGGATTTTACTTTTTGCAAGTCCTTGACCAAGTTTTAAAGTCGGTGGTTGTTTGGTATTTCCTATAATAGTAGATAAGGTTTTATTAGTTATTTGGACAAACTCGTTTCTATTTTGCAAAATTAGCTTTAAGGTTTCACCAGCTGATACATTTTCCCGGTACCCTTCGCTAACACTAGTCGGTTCCCTTTCAGAGGGTACCGGGTGAGCCGGGTCTACAGTAGCCTTTATGGCGCTGTTTTCATCGGTTTTTCCTGTTTTAGCTCCGCTAATCGAAGTTTTATGTTCTGTGAATCCAATACCCTTTTTATCCTTATGTAATCTTTGATTTTCAATCATTTCTTGCAAAAAATGACTACTATTTTCAAACTTAGACAGTTTTGAAGAAAGTGAATCAATTTCCATATGGAGCTCGATACACGCTTTACATTCTTCACTAATTGTCTTATTTTTCTCTAGTCGTTTTAACTTTTCTTTAAGTTCACAAACTTCATTGTCTAGGATTTCATTTTTAGTTTTTAGGTGTTTGTTTTTGTTGATTATTCTAAGACTAATTTTACACAACTTGTTATATTCGTTTTGCAAAGATTCGTCATCTAAAGAACTACTATAATAAAGAGTGTCGGAAAGTACCTCATTTGAGTTGTGTGTCATGAGACAAATTTTGTCTTTTTGGGATCATCATCTTCATTACTATCGTTCCAACACCCTCCAACAAATGCCTTTTGGTCATTGTAGGAGTGTTTGGGACAATCACTTATGAAGTGATTTGGATCGCTACACTTGAAACACTTACGATCTACTTTCCCTTTCTTTTCTTCCTTTGCTCTTCGGAAGGCCTTTTTGTCATCGTGAGGTTGTCGGACGAATTTTCCTCTTCTTCTAAAGAACTTCTTGAAGTCCCTTACCGCCATAGCATACTCCTCATCTTCACTATCCGAACACGAGGCTTCTTCGTCACTTGACACTTTCTTAGAGCTGTTAGGCGTGAGCGACGCGAGTGCGCAGAGAGAGCTAGATTATTCTTTCTTATTTTTGGATACCTCTGAGTCCTTCTCAAGCACTACTTAGTAGACTTTCAAGTTTTTGATGAGTTCATCTAGAAGTAGTGTTGACAAGTCCTTAGATTCTTCAATAGCCATCATATTTGGACGCTATTTTATTGGAAGAGCTCTCAAGAATTTCCTAACATGATTACGACTTGAAAAGGATTCATCAAGTGCTTTTAAAGATGTAATTATAGTATTAAATCTAGCAAATGCACAATCAATAGTTTTATCGTCAGAAATAGAAAATTGTTCATATTGTTAAACAAACAAATCTATTTTATTATCTTTGACTTGTTTATTACCTTGATGAGTGATTACAAGTGATTTCCAAATATCTTTAGCCGTTTTACCCAAAAAGATCCTTTCATACTCCTTTTTAGGCAAAGTGTTATATAAGACCATTTTAGCCTAATCATTTTTAGAAAGCATCTTTTTATTATCATCTTTTAATTTTTCATAAGGAATAGTTTCATCCTTACCGGTTTCCGTGTTTCTAACAATAGGCTTGTAATCAATCAACGATAATATGTCAAAGATCAATATCTTTAGACTTTACATAAGTTTCAAATCTATTTTTCTAATAGATAAAACCATTAGCTTCAAAGAGAGGTGTTCTTTGCATAGATTGACCCTCTTTGTAGTTTTCCGAATCCATTTGATCGTTTAAAGATTTAAAATACAATATATTTTTAAAAAACTTTAGTAACCTTACTCTTGATGGCAATTGTGAAAAACTAGAGGGGGGGTTGAATAGCTTTACCGATTAAAATTTAATTTTTAAAAATATAGATCGAGTTTATGTGAAGTTAATGATATTGATTTGACTACGAAGTAAGAAATAAATACTAAGCACAAGTAAAGTAAAGATAGAGTTAGAAGAGATAGAACCGTGACACAAGTATTTATATTTGTTCGGCTACAAGAACACCTTTCTTGCCCTACTCCACTCCCCGAGTTCCGAACTCGAGAGTTCGTAAACACTAGTCCATAATCTCCTTGTCCGGCGGAGAAGCCCCACAATATCGCTTACACTTTTTCCGGTACAAAGCTAAATACCGGGTTCTAACAAAAGTAGAACCAACCTTACGTCGCTTACACTTTTCTGGTACAAAGCTAAATACCGGGTTCTAACAAAGGTATAACTGACCCAATGCTATTAACTCTTTTTATAATAATGAAGGATGAAAGTACAATGAATAAAATGACGTACAAGAATCAACAATATGATCTTGATATGATGGGGGGACTAGCAACAATGTAACTTAAGCTTGATCGTATCGTATGCAATATCGACAATTTCTTCTTATAAGAAAGTTACCTACAAATGAGAAATGAACTATGCTAGATCTGAAAATTAGAGAGATATATCAGAATATAAGAGAGATGTAAGAAGAATGGGTGAGTAAAACATAAGAAATGGCTTGCTATTTATAGGTAAAAACTTGCACTGTTAACTGGTTCCTGCGGTACCTTCCTGAAAAGGTTCCTGCCAGTGTAAACCCAGGGAATCGGGTGACTAACAGTGTAAATCCGAATTTTGAAGGCCAAATCTCCCAGAATCTTGTGTAATCTTTCAAGATTTTGTGTAATCTTGTAAGATTTAGTTAAGATATGAAAAGATCATGTTGATGTCATGCATGATGTAAAAATGTAAATATAATTTACATAACTTAGAAAATAAAAGTATAAGTAACTTTGTATAAAATGTAATTGTGATGTGTGATAGGTGAAATAAGTTATAAAGACTATTTGTATAAAACTTACGCATTCTATTTTGTACGTATAATGATTTTATGATTATTATCGACAAAACACAAGAAGATCGTGAAATAGAAATAAATGTTTTTACGGCTTATTTTTATTAACTGGGAACCGAAAATAAAGAAAATGTGGAACCGAGAACCGTCCCAAGTTTTCGGTTCGGTTATAGGACGGTTCCGATTTTGGTACGGGAATTTTCGGTAATTCTTAACAAGAACCATTGTGTTTAAAACATTCATTTTTTTATTTTGATTCATTTATAACAGACATACTATAACAATACAACACACACAAAATGTCTTCAAGAATGCAAACCGTTCCAATAACAAGCCAAAGTACCCGCGCGTTGCTACGGGGCGGGTTATTTTTTATTGGTGTGCTCAAGCATAAGAATTCGCGTGTTGCGGCGGGGCTAATTTTTTCTCGAATAATTTTTTTTAATTTGAATGAATGGGTAGATATGTATTGGATATTTAATAAGTAAAGTTTATTACGTAAAAAAGTCGTAAATAGTTAAAAGGTGAGAGTACGTCGCATAATTTTTTTTCCTATTTTGGGCCGACATGAGTTTTTTTCCCATAAAGTAAAAGCTTTTTTTTAGGTAGATATGTATTGTATATTTAATAAATAAAGTTTATTAGGTAAAAAAGTCGTAAAAAGTCTTACGGTGAGAGTACGTCCCGTAATTTTTTTTCCTATTTTGGGCCGACAGGGTTTTTTTTCCCTTTTTTCATAAAGTAAAAGCTTCTTTTTTTTTGGGTCAGGCCGATGGAAAGCCGTAAATAGTTAAAAAGTGAGGGTACGTTCCGTAATTTTTTTTCTATTTTGGGCCTTTTTTCCCATATACCAAAAGATTTTTTTTAATGGGCCGAACATTGTAGCACCGGAGAAAAAAACTAAATGGTCCAGCCCAAAATGGAAGCCTAATGGGCCGAACACTGTAGCGTACTATAGCAAGCAACAGTGCAACGACGTCGTATCACTTTTATTTTGATTATATGTATAATTTCAATAGTTCAAAATGATGTAAACAAAAACACAAAATGCAAAAAATATAAGTTTATAATTGTTCAAAAGTATCAAGAACACGCATTTGTGTTCCAATAGTTCAAAATAAAGTATCAAAACACACATTTGTGTTTCAAACCTCAAATTTTTTATACAAAGGGTAGGACTTTATTTTTTTTCTTTTCTTAAAAGGCTACATGCTCTACATAATGTCCCAAACAAACCCTATAAAAATTTATATTTTTTAAGAGAACGGATCTTTCGGGAAAGAATCGAAACTGGCCGGTTCCGCCTTGAGAACCGAAATTTTGGAATTTCAGGAACCAAGAACCGGACCATGGTTCTAATATACGGTTCGGTTCTGGGATGGTTCCGGTATGGTTCCTCGGTTCTTTTGGTTCCTCAGTTTTTTCGAACACCCCTAGCTTGATGTATGTGTGGATCTTACATGGTCCTCACATTTAACGCAAACTGCGATGACAAATTTTGTGCATGGTCGTGTTGTGATTGATGCAACACAACGTAATTCGAGTATGAGGCTAAGTGCACAGACATTGGATATGGTTTTTTCCCCTTACCATTCTCTAATGTTGGGAAATTAGAAAAGGGTGTGATAACCCTACTGAAGCAGATCTGAAAGTTTTATGTGGCTCAAGACATTGGAGCGCGAGCTGCTCTTCACATCTTTATAGCATAAGGTATCGCGGAGCCATTGTGCTTAAGCAGTGGAGAAAAATGTTGCCTCATCAGCACTCTTCCGGGACAATATGGGCTGGTGGTGACGGCTCAGCAACCGAAAACGCGAGCCCCAGTGTCGTTTGGCGCCGTGGGGTGGCGTTTTCCAAGACCATTTTGGTCATGGTGCTGGATACCTTATGTTCTTAGTAAGGTTAGTTTTGTTATAGTTAGAGTAGCGGGGGCCACATAGTCTCTCGGCTCCCCATTAATTTTTTTTTAATATGTAAAATTTCTAATAGAATGATGTTAATAATAATAATAACAATAATAATAATGTTGTCTGAACCATTGTCAGATAATGTTAAGGGGTTAAATCAAATCGTCAAACACAATTACTCTTTTATACAATAGTGAAGCAACGACAACATTTTAAGGGTTTAAAAACGACGTCGTTTGATAGATGGGCTGGTCGGGTAAGACTGGAGATGGGTAAAATGACGTCCTTTAGCGTACGATGTTCGTAACAAATGCACATAACTCTTTGAGAGACAAAAACATTATACTACGTAAAGAATGGTTAAACTATAAGTTAACTCAAAAATAAAAGATTAAACCATTATTGACTTTTTCTCTTATAATATAAAAGATTATTTCAATACGCTCCTCTTGTAAAAAATTTTAAATGGCGGAATTTTATTAAGCCACTAGCAAGAGCTAGAAAATTAATTACAAAATAGAAGCCATTAAAAGGTTTTGGAGCCAATTTCAAATTTTCAATACACTCCTCTTGTGAAATTAAAAATTACAAAAAGTGACGAAGACATCTTGAATAGATTGATGTAAAAATAAAACATTGTAATAATTGAAATGAAATAAACAATCATTATTAAGTCGCGATGAAAAGCAAAAATCGTTTAGTGTGATATGACAAGGGTCCCATAATTAATATGAGTTGCAAAATACGAGTAAATAAAGAGAACACACTTTTCAAAGTTTAAATATATTTCGGTATATTTAGTAGTACTCTAAATAAATTATTCTACTGACACCATCTATGTACCTTTGATTTCATATGTTTTATACCAAACGAGCATAACTAAGAGTGATTACATTTCTCTCATTCCAAACCCCCAAAACAAACGGGCCCTAAAGTTTTGAGTTATTATTAAATAATCTCAATTATTTTTTTTATCGTTTTTTGTGTTTTGTCTTTAAAATTTATCATGTATTAGCATATATCCTAAAATGCGTGCTACAGTATCCCCCCTTGCTACAGTATCAACAGCATGGCCCATAAAGAAAAGCCTTTTTTTCTTTGGTCCAGCCCAGTCTTTACTCTAGGTTTACCACTACTTTGGCATTAGATATTTTGGTTTTCCCTGTTTTATTAGTTTTTTTTTTCTTTTGTCTTCACAATGATCTTCAAAATCTGTGTTTCTAGAGATTGTTGATTCGCGATACTTCCACTTTTGGCTGATTTACTGACCG
>BQNB010080153.1:0-30015 GCA_026074375.1 Tanacetum coccineum
GCCGGTGCTATTGAAGAAGGGCACCGACAGCCAAAAGCAAGGGCACCGGCCTACAGTAATACAATCTAAGTTTAGATTTGTAAAATCTTGAAAGATCATATGTAATCTTGGTGGATTTTATCTAGATTTGCTAAGATATTTAAAGATATGGTGATGTCGTGGATGAGGTAAATATTACAAGCATTTTCCTTTTAAAGAAATGTGTTCAAGTAAAATATGTATATACTTAAAAAGTAAGTTACTTGTGTTTAAAAATATACAAAGAGTGAAATGAGGTTTGATCATAATGCAACATAACAAACATGTACGAACCTGTGTTTTAACATACGAGGATACGAGACGTCAATAGATGTTGATGTATGTTGAGAGGAAATATGATTACGAGTAACTTGTACATTTAACGATACGTATTACAAGTCATAATTTTGTCATTATCAAAACAAATGAGAATGCGTAGATTAAATACCGTAATATTTGCACTAACAATCTCCTCCTTTTTGATGATGACAAAATATGTAAACATAATATATAGTAAATGTAAAAGTTACTTGTATCCCCATAATACCTTTTACATTACCTTCTTCGTGTGCACTCTTCTCCCCCTTTTGTCGAAACAAAAAGGGTGTGTCCTTGGAGTTTAACTTCATTTCTCCCCAAAAAGGCGAGTTTGCATCATCCCTAGTGAAATTAAATGGTCTACTCTAACTTCTTATGTTGTTGAATCCTCTAGGTAATTGTCCTTGGTCTATAGCGGATCCATGGATTAAAGTTTAAAAGCTTAACATTTTCTTTTTGGTCAAAACGCAAAAGATTGACGAAGATTAAGAATGATGATGAATGCCTGCATGCTCCCCCTTGACGAGTGCTCCCCCTTGTTTGAGGCATCAAGATATGATTAAAAATCTACAAACAAAAATAAGTACAAGACTAGATTCGTCCTTGGATGAGTAAAATATATACAACAAAGTGTATATAAGATGCATGCTATGAAAGCTCAACGGAAGCTCCCCCTTCCTCGAGGGAGTCAAAAATAAACCAAAGAATTGGAAATGAATGATGCAAACTTCATCCTTATGCCATATACCGCAAAGTATATACGCTTGAACCTACAAGAGAAAATTAATAAATGCAAACTTTGTTCGGAGACAAGTATGCCATATACTGCACCGTGTATATGAGTGAACCTAAAAATAAATGATATGAAAAGGCAAATTTCGTCCGTAGACACGAATGCCATACACATTAAAGAGTATATATGAATATGAACCTACAAAGAAGAGATTAGTGCAATATGTACTTCGTCTTTCGATGAAGTCATATAAAATGTATATATGATGCAATATGATTCTCTAAAACTAAAATGCAATATGATTTTCCAAAAGAAGCTCTTAGAAAAGAAAATTAGAAGAATATAATGTCAAAAAGTGTAATCCTACTACTTGCATCATCATGGTTGGTTTTGGTGGCGAAGTTGTTATAGGTTGTAAGGATGTGTTTGAGAATGAGACGCATTTCATTACGAAATTCACTTGGCTTTTGACAAAAGTTGATTATGAGTGTTAGGATATGTGAAAGGTGATTTAACCTTCATGGGTTGAATTAGTTGTGAGTTACTAGTAGGTTGTGGTTATGGTGGTGGTAGCGGAAAGATTCATGATGATTCTTCTTGTAAGAAGGACTCGGTGGATGACTCAATATTGATAGAAGTAAAAAGGTCTTCTCTCTAAACCTTACCTTGTTGGTTGATGAGGCAATTGAGGGGATAGAAATGATGACATTGTGAGTAGTGAAATATGAGGAGGAAGGTGGTGATGACAATGCAAGCAACTAACAATGTATGCTTATTAGTAAAGTGGTGATGATGAATATGCATGAATATCTAATGAAAAATATGAATCAAAGAATGATAAATGTGCGAATGAGCACAAATTAGCTTGATAAAGATATCGATCCTATAAAATTCCAAATGGGTTAGTTTGAAGTTTAATGCAAAAAGTAAGAATATCATTTTGCAACATGATAGTTCAAACATTTATACCAACAAGCACGAAAGAAACTTATTCAAGTATTATTACACGAAAGAGTTAACAAGTAGACATATAGATAGACGAATATGCAATCAAGACACGTTCGCAAATAGACACAAAGATAGGAATACTCTTAATTTAAGCAAAGAGGGGGACAAATGTTGAAACTAGCTTAAAAAGTCATAGTATGCGTTCGAAACATATTGGATAGTTCTATGAGTTTTAGAAGGACTTAAGAGCTAGATAAGTCAAAACTAACTATTGCGCGACCTTAATACAAGTATAAAGAACCTAATTAAAGAGTTGGATTAAAAAGTTAACTACCCCAAACGGCAAAATGCCTACTGTAGAACCGGCATCGGCGGTTCCATTGGCTCAATGGAACCGGCTTTGCTGCAGATGGAACCGGCCCCTGCAGACAAGGTTCCTCAAATCTTAAAAATTCTAAAAATGTTTCAAATGATTTCTAAACCTATTTTTCGCTTGCGATAGTGATTAAATAGAGTTTCTTGATAATGCAAAAGGATCATAGAAAAGATTTATCGCTTAGATCCTATAATTTTCTATTATACCAAACGCTCCTAATTCTAGAAGGGAATGAAAGACAAGAAGCATGAATTGCATAAAAACCAACCGAAAGCATAAACGATTTAGATTACAAATGAGCATTCAAGAATTCAAACATAAACGATATGAGACATACGAGCATTCATACAAGAACATGTTTCAAATAGTTCAACCAAACACAAGATTATGACGCGAAAGGTATGGCCAAAGGAAACAAATGGGCACAAGTTCACTTATAGCATTTGAGTTCGTTTATTTCTGAAACACAAGTATTAACCTTGTTATATTGTTCATTCGCTTGTTTGTTGATTTTGGTTATTGATTAAAATAATGTGGCTTCAAAAGGAAGATCCTAGACTTCTACAAGTATACAAAAAAATACGTGGACATAACATAATAGCAAAAGAGGCAAATAAATCATGTAGCAATCTCATATATGGAACAAGATGTAAATATCATACAAATCATGTTCAAGCATGTGAAAATTAGACCATCATACGAATATATATAAGAAATGCCAACAAGCAACAAGAACTACCAAACATAGACATATCAAAATCATCATGTATCAAAACAACAAATAATGAGATCATACGAGACATCATATAGGAGACAAAATTACTTCAAATGCAAACATCATACAAATCATGATTAAGTCTTAACATTTAGTATCATGAATACAATCAAAAATAATCTAAAAATGAGACAAAACCTTTCCTAAGGATTATACATTCTTTTTTAAATAATTAAATAGTTATCAAACACCAAGATGACGACAAATAAAATAATCAAACAAGAACATATAATCAACATATGTATATGCAATCCAAGATGCCATGATAAACCAACAAAAGAAAGATCATGTTTACTACTAGTATGGAAAACATAGCATTAGTGGTGTTTGGGGGATTAGGAGGATTGACAAGATGAAATGACAATGTCACAATGTGTAGATAAATTTAACGAAGTATTTTTGAAATGCCCCATTTTTTCTTTAAAAAATATTTAGAATTTTGGCGAAAACGCCATGATAAAAAAATTGTCTTTTGTTATTATACTAAAAGTTGATAATAGTATTTTACAAATCCACTGAGACCATCTTTACATGAAGCTAGGCTCAATTATATTTTAAATGACGAGTGGCACAACTCCTAATTTCATATGATTGATTTTATGCAAAATTCCTAAAATGACCCATTTTATACAAAACTTGTTGTTTTAATCTTATACACGGCTAAAATGACCGAAACTTGACTTCCATATCTTGAAATAACATGAAAACCGTGTAGGCACTAACTTCCTAAACTCAGGCTGTTCGGCAAGTGGTATGTAATTACTACAGTTTGATATTTAGAGTATGTAATTTGGAACAATTAATTTTGAATGGGTTATCATACTATCGTTCGGGCTATCATAATTTAGAGGTCATGTAGTGAACGTATGAGGAGCCAGGACACTTTAAATCGTAAATCCACAACTCGTCGATACGACACCCCAGAGAGGCCTCATATGATTATGAAATTCCCTATTAATATAGTACTTGGTATTTATAAGTTATATGTGAAGGAGTAATTAACGAGAACTTCCAGAATTTATTCTTAAAATACATGCTTATATATCAAAGACACACTTGGTCTAAATGAACCGCGGAATAGTTCTTTATGGGTTTTTCTAAACACTAGTTTTGACCTGTTTTAACCAAAATAATAACTTATTACTTTGACCCGCTTTGAAAAACACTTTTAAAACTACAACAAGACATCATTACACTTCATTTTTACTTGAGTATTTCGGATGAAATATTCAAGTTGCCAATCCCACTTTGATGAGCATAATTTTTATCACAATTTTTATGCTTAGTCTTATTCTCAAGGTTTTATTAAGAAATTGAGATGATCTAAGATTTTAATATAGCCATAACATGGAATGATAAATATGCCTACAAAAGGTACACGCAACCTAGAATAAGATTTCGTATCATATTCATAAATCGAAACTAACACATAAGTAACAAGTTATCCCAAACACTAATGATACATGAAATCAACAAGCTCACATATGATAATGGCAAAAGCTTTAATACGAAAATAAAATCAACAAGAATCCATATAGAATAATCACACATTATAATCATATCATGACGAATATGAGGTTGAACTAATTCATCTACGAAGTCGCATTTGACAAAAGATATAAAGTTAACCCAAACACCCTTTAGACACCAAATTATTTCCTTTAAGAATTTAAATTGACATACAAGCGAAGGAACATACAAGACAAGGTTGACATTTATTTTCCACAAATAAGTAAGCTCAAATGCAATGAGAGATAGGCATACAATCAATATATACAAGAATTCAAACTAGAACGAACTAATCATATAATAACAACATCTATGAAAAATTCTTTTCCGCCTTGTGTGAATATAACAATGTAGACCTAAGCTTTGATTATGACTAAAATACTTTTAATTTCAATAAGGGCGTATCAATATTTAAAGGCTACCAACCCAAATTGCCTGACTCAAAAGTTTTGAGTTTCTATGTTAATACAAAATTTGAAATTTTGGACACTTTGTAGTATTTTGAAATTTTGACTCACTTAAACCTATCTCATACCTCAACATATTTTATTATGAAGTAGACTCAATTATCTCGAACGGTAGGGTGGCACGACCGTACGGATTTATGTTAAGTTTTACTACGCTTTGAATGTTGAATCAAATTTTTTGCAAAGCGTACAGTAAACCGGCTGGCCGATTCGAAAGTTCTTGAATGGAAATCCGCTGTTTATCGAACAGAACCCCGGTTAGAACGAATTTCCAAACCATATTTTGACCAGAAACAAAAGATTAACACTTGTAGGCTTTAAGGTAAACTTATATAACAGATTTTAGACCTTATTCAAGCTTGTATAACAACGATATTCAACAATCAAAATATGTCGCCGCTGCAACGGGCCAGGCCACACCGCCGCGGGCTGTCGCTGGACCCCCCGATCCGGTCCCAAAGTATCCACTCTGAAGAATAACCCGCTATCCTCCGGTCACCCAATACTTAATAAGTTTACCATAACCAGCCTACCAAGTGTTAACTCTTTTTAGTCTGGTCAAAATAACACGTTTTTTGGAAAATTCGTTCAGACCGGCGGTTCTGTTCGATTACAAGCCCGGTCTCCATTCAAGGAACATAACAGAACCGGCAGCCGTTCTACAGTAACCCTTTACAAAAATTTGATCAACTTCAAAAGGGCGTAAAAACTTAACCATCAAATCCAGTACGAGTCGCCACCTACAGTTTCGAAGATAATTGAGTCTACTTTCTAATAAAATATGTTAAGGTACTGAGTATAGGTTTAAGTGAGTCAAAATTTCAAAATACTACAAAGTGTCCAAAATTTCAAATTTCGTATTAACATAGAAACTCAAACCTTTGAGTCTAGGCCAATTGGGTTGGTAGCCTTTAAATATTGATACGCCCTTATTGAAATTAAAAGTATTTTAGTCACTAATCAAGCTTGTAATTACATTGTTTATATTCAATCACAAGGCGAAAAGAATTTTTCATATGATTTTTTATATGAAATATGTCGTTCTAGTTTGCATTGCTTGTATATATTGATTGTATGTCTATCTCTCATTGCATTTGAGCTTACTTATTTGTAAAAAATAAATGTCAACCTTGTCTTGTATGTTCCTTCACTTGTATGTTCCTTCGCTTGTATGTCAATTTAAATTCTTAAAGGAAATAATTCGGCGTCTAAAGGAGTGTTTGGGTTAACTCCTATATGTGTCAAAAATGTATTTTCGTAAATGTTTTGTCAACTCATATTAGTATTGATATGTTTATAATGTGTGATATGATATATGATTACTTGTTGCATCTTATTTAGTATCATATACTATTTGTATCCTATATGTGATCTTGCTGTCTAAGATGCCATGATATTTATGTGTTTTTTTATCGTCTTCATGTTTTTGTACAATAAGGCTTAAGCTAGGTCTCGTGCACCCCATATAGGCATATATCTCTTCCTTTGTTTTTGCTATGTCAACTTCTCGCATCATCTCAATTTCGTAATCAAATATTGAAAATAAGACAAAGTATGCTAGTAAAATGTTTTGATAAAAATTATGCTCATCAAAGTGGGATTGGCAACTTGAATGTTTCATCTGAAATACTCAAGTAAAGATGAAATGTAATGATGTCTTGTTGTAGTCTTTAAAATACTTTTCAAAAGCGGGTCAAAGTAATAAGTTATTGTTTTGGTTAAAACGGGTCAAAACTAGTGTTTGGCAAAACCCATAAAGAACTATTTCGCGGTTCATTTAGACCAAGTGTGTCTTTGATATTTAAGAATGTATTTTAAGAATAAATTCTGGAAGTTCTCGTTAATTAATCCTTCACATATAACTTATAAATACCAAGTACTATATTAATAGGGAATTTCATAATCATATGAGGCCTCTCTGGGGTGACGTATCGATGAGTTGTGGATTTACGATTTAAAGTGTCCTGGCTCCTCATACGTTCACTACATGACCTCTAAATTATGATAGCCCGAACGATAGTATAATAACCCATTCAAAAGTAATTGTTCCAAATTACATACTCTAAATATCAAACTGTAGTAATTACATACCACTTGCCGAACAGACTGAGTTTAGGAAGTTAGTGCCTACACGGTTTTCATGTTATTTCAAGATATGGAACTCAAGTTTTGGTCATTTTAGCAGTGTATAAGATTAAAACAACAAGTTTTGTATAAAATGGGTCATTTTAGGAAATTTTGCATAAAATCAATCATATGAAATTAGGAGTTGTGCCACCCGTCACTTTAAATATAATTGAGCCTAGCTTCATCTAAAGACGGTCTCAGTAGATTTGTAAAATACTATTATCAACTTTTAGTATAATAACAAAAGACAATTTTTTTATCATGGCGTTTTCGCCAAAATTCTAAATATTTTTTTAAGAAAAATGGGGCATTTAAAAAATACTTTGTTAAATTTATCTACACACTGTAACATTGTCATTTCATCTTGTCAATCCTCCTAACTAGTAGTTCACCATCTTGTTTCCCATCTCCCAAACACCACTAATGCTTCATTTTCCATACTAGCTGTAAATATGATCTTTCCTTTGTTAGTCTATCATTTCATCTTACTTTGAATATATATGTGTTGATTATGTGTTCTTGTTTGATTATTTGCTTTGTCATTATCTTAGTGATTGATAACTATTCGACTAATTAAAAAAAATGTGTAATCCTTAAGAAAGGTTTTGTTTCGTTCTTAAAATGCTTTCATGCTTATATTTGTAATACTAAATGTTGAGGCTTAAACATGACTTACATGATTCTTACATATTTTGTCTCTTATATGATGTCTCATATGATCTCATAATTTGTCATTTTAATACATGATGATTTTGATATGGATATATCTATGTTTGATAGTTCTTGTTCCTTGTTGGCTATCCTAGATCTATTCATATAATGTCCTAGTTTATACATGCATACACATGGTTTGCATGATCTTTGTATCTTGTCCCTTATATGACATTGCCACATGATTTATTTTCTACTTTTGCTCTTATGTTATGTATTTTTGATATACTTGTAGAAGTCTAGGATCTTCCTTTTGAAGCCACATTATTTTAATTAAGAACCAAAATCGACAAACAAGCGATGAAACAATATAAAAAAATTGATACTTATCTTTCATAAATAAACGAACTCAAATGCAATAAGAGATCTCGTGCCTATTTGTCTCCTTTGTCGCATATCCTTCGCATCATTGTTAGTGCAATTCATTTTCTAATCTAAATGATCTTCTTCCTTATGCTTGTGTTTGGTTGAACTACTTGGAACATGCTCTTGTATGAATATTCTTATTTCTCATATCAAATGTTTTTCGAATGCGTACCATGCCTTGTTTAAGCTAGTTGCATCATATGACCTCATCCTTTTAATTATTCTTATTTGTGTGTCTATTTGAAAACATGTTTACATGTCTATCTATGCGTCTAATTGTTAAGTCATTCGTGTGATAATACTTGAACAAGTGTTCTTTCGTACTTGTTGGTATAAATGTTTGAACTATCATGTTGTGAAATGATATTCTTGCTTCTATCCTCTACTAACTCTTTTGGATTTATGTAGGTCGATTAAGATCGATTTCCTTATCAAGATAATTTGTGCTCATTCGCACATATATCATACCTTAATCCATATCTCTTTCATTACATTCATGCATATTCATCATCACCAATTTACTAATAAACATACAATGTTAGTTGATTGCATTGTCATCACCATCTTTCTACACTCTCATAAAATTGCCATGTCTAGCACCTCCATTGCTTCATCAACCCAACAAGGTTCATTTTGAAGCCCTCGAGCAAGGGGGAGCATTCGTCAAGAAATCATATTGAGTTTTCTATACATGTTGTTGTATATGACATATTTATCTAAGGACAAAACCTGTTATTGCACTAATTTTTGTTTTGTAGGATCATACTTGACACCCTCTAGCAAGGGGAGCTTCCGTCAAGAATTTAAAGAGTTCATATTAGTTTTCATCATATCTTGACGCCTCGATCTAGGGGGAGCACTCGTCAAGGGGGAGCTTGCACGCATTCATCATCATTCTTAATCTTCAACAATCCTTTGTGTTTTGACCAAAAGGAATATGTCATTTTCTTCATTATATAGTTATATATTCTTACATGTTGCACAAAACTAACATTTTTGTAGGCTTATCTTTCAAATATGATCCATTGACCCGCAATAAACCAAGGACAATTACCTAGGAGATGCACCAATATAAGACGTTTGAGTAGACATTTTAACTTCACTAGGATGATGCAAGCTCGCCTTTTTTGGGAGAATTGAAGTTAACTCCAAGGACATACCCTTTTTGTTTCAACAAAAGGGGAGAAGAGTATAAATGGAGAAGGTAATATAAAAGGTATTCCGGGGACACAAGTGACTTTTACATTTACTATATATTACGTTTACATATTTTGTCATCATAAAAAAGGGGGAGATTGTTAGTGCAAATATTATGATATTTAATCTACACATTCTCTTTTGTTTTGATAATGACAAAATATATATAACTTGTAATATATAACATTAAATGTACAAGTTACTCGTTATCATATATTGTCTCAACATACATCATCACATCTCGACGTCTCGAGTCTTCGTATGTTACAACACAGGTTCGTACATGTTTGTTATGTTGCATTATGATCAAACCTCATTTCATATTTTGCATCTACAAGTACTTTATTTAAACAAGTAAACTCTATTTTGGCAAGCCTCAACTAAAATTTTTATTTTACATACACAAGTTTACTTAAGTAAAAATAAAATACAAAATGGATTTTACATCATGCATAACATCATACATATAGTTGACCTTTATGTATTGTCACGTCATATCTTTCCAAATCTAGCCATAAGCTTTGAAGATTGCATAAGATTTTATAAGATTTTTTATCCCAAAATCCAAATTTGGATACTGTAGGCCGGTTCCCTTCAGGAACACTGGCCGATTCCATTTTACAATGGAACCGGGCTACAGTGCCAGATTTTTGCCTATAAATAGCAAGCCAAATCTCACCATTTTCTCATCCCTTTCACACATACTTTCTCTCTAGTTTCCAGCCATTTAGATATGTAGGAACACCTTCATTAATCATTTTCATTTTTGCATATGATCATAATGCTCTAACATTCATTTTGTTGTAAGCATACTTTTATGATGATCCACCAAAGCAAGTTTGAAGATCTTGCCATTTCCATCCACCACCAAGCATACCCATATGTAGATCTACAAGATTAAAGATATTTTCATCCACCACCAAGCATACCCATATGTAGATCTACAAGATTGAAGATATTGTCATCCACCACCAAGCATACCCATATGTAGATCTACAAGATTGGAGATCTCATCATCATCATCCTTTTGAAGGCTTCCTAACATTGGAAGTTCATTTAGATTAGGCATTCAAATCCATTAGACACATTTGTCTTGGATCATCATTACATACACATTTGTATCATCTCTTTGTATCATTTGATTTAGACTAGATGGTTTATGTGTTTGTGCCATAAAACACAAGGTTTGTTATGTTGGGCCATAAAACATAACGCGGTTTTGGGTTGGTTCTACCCTTTGTGTAAGAACCCGATATTTAGCTTTGTACCGGATAAAGTGCACACGACGATGGGTTGGTTCTACCGGTGTTAGGACTCGGTATTTAGCTTAGTACCAGATAAAGTGTAAGCAACGTTGTGTAAGGTTTTCTCCGCCAAGAAGGGAGCTTGTTGATCTAGTGAAGTAACTCTCGAGTTGGGTACTCGGGGAGTGGAGTAGGGCGGAGAGGAGCTCCATGACCGAACCACTATAAATCATCATGTTCGGTTTGCTCTCTATTTTATTTATCGCTCTCTATTTATTTTATGCTTGTGATTGTGTTGTGATTTGATGTTTATAATTATGTTGTGACTACTTGGTTATTCTATGCTTTCATATAGTCATAAATCATATTTGGTACTTTTCATATTACGTCGCGATTGATCGGGGATTTGATACAAACGTTTTTAGATTTTAATCGGAAACGTATTCACCCCCCTCTACGTTTTCCACAATTGGTATCAGAGCCATGTGGCTCTAGTTTTCAAAACAAATGGTTTTCAAAACCGAGTACGATCCATGTATCAATCTATCCGAAAAACGGGACTTAATATGAAAAGTATATTATTCTTAGAAGTCTTGTTTCTTGAATATCTTTGTTATACAAGCTTGAATAATGTCCAAAATTTGTCATATAAACTTACCTTAAAGCCTACCAAGTGTTATACCTTTTCGTCGGGTCAAAATATGAGTTTTTTGAAAAATCGATCAGACCAGCCGGTTCTGTTCGACAACAAGCCGGTGCCTTTGTAGGAACAGCACCGGCTAGCCGGTTCTACAGTACGCTTTTCGAAATTTTTGTCAACTTCAAAAGCCCGTAAAATACAAACCGTAAATCTGTACGAGTCGTCCTTCTTTTTACAAATAATATGCTATATGCTTAAAATTATGTCTAATTTAAAAAAAATTAGCATACTTTTGTAAAATTGCTAGTTACATGACCTCGCGCACAAATAACCCTTAATGACAAATTGTGAGAATTAAGCATATTCTGTTTCCAAATGTTTACCAAAAATTCTACAAAAACTATGAGTGTGCCACTGATGTAGTGGACTTTAGAACTTGGCTTGGTATATCACTCAAGACCACAATAATGAGTACTATGAATTTGGATGGAGTAACCCGTTTAACTGGTAAATTTCTAGGAATACACCAAAAAACCTATATGTTGTAATATTAACTAACTACACAGGTTATGTAACTACCGTAAAAAAGACCCTTTACAACATTTACAAACACCCTTTAGCCTACTTTTTTTGTAAATAAGCCTATAATCAAGTTGCTAGTTGCTTTATGGTAAAAACTTTTGTAATTCCTATGTCAAAGTGAAATATTCCAATCTCTGGTTAGTCCTAGAAAATTGCACAATGCAATGTAATGTAGAGTAAGTAGCTCATGATTTTTATGCTACACACACAATAAAGTTTTACTTCTGAAGATGAAGTAGTTAAAAAGAAACAAGATCCGGATGAAATTCTGAGAAAATGGTAAAATTGCACCAATGATTCTAGTTAAAATACAAGAAAAATTGGAAAAATAAGAAAATCACATCAAAAAAAAAGAAGAAGTAAAGAATAAGATACTCTTTTCATTGAAGCTTAACCAATAATTACTTGGAGGATCGATTATTCATTGATATGTGGTAAAAATCAACGATGTATAGTTTTGTATAAAGTGGTCAATATCACAACTTGTCTTGTAAAAGTATGTATAATATGGATGATTGAGAAGTTGACCATTATGGGAACGCCAACTTAGGTTGTCTTTGTCATTCTTTGATCAAGACGTTTGTGTGTATACTCTTGAGTCTTTATCATGGGAATGGTCGAGAAGTTTACTACACCTTACAATACCTTATTTGTTCAGGCTTAATCTATTTGTTTTGTGAATTTTATTTAACAACAACTTATTTCCATTTCCTAACAACTAACCTTAGGTTTGACTCGAATGAGGATGAGATCGAATCATGCATGTCTATTCCGTCATTACGGCCATGTATGCGTGATTCAGCCACCTTGTTGGTTTATTACTTTTGGTGAAAGTTAGAATATCCATACCCTATATTACTCTTTGTCCTAAACCCTTGGTTTTACTCAAGTGGGGGGATTATGCAATCTTATATGTCTATTCCTTCGTTATGGCCATGTATATATGTTTTGCACCCATGCTGGTTTACGACCTTTGGAAAAGACTACTAATCCTATTCTTTAGCTTATTTGAGTTATGGTTTGAATGCAGTCATATGTGTCTATTTTGTCGTTACAGATGTGTATGTATGGTCTTTGTCACCTTTTCTAGAATATTGGTATCGAATAGAGGTTGAAAAAGCGATGATATGAACCCATTAATCCTAGGCGTGTAACCCAATTTACGGCTTTTAAAGGATGAGAGGGTTTCTCGTTAGGTTGGTGGAGACGTGTATCTTGCCAAGCATATGCTAGAAAACTCATCACGGCCGGCGAGCAATTGAGGGAACCTATTCAATGTTACCCACCATATAATAGGATTGAGTGATCTGAGTGTTTTCATTTCCCATATTTCATGAGGTACTTGGTTTTGTACAGGTGATTAAATGAAAGAATACTTAAAGGAAAAATTTAACTTCGGTTAGGATACATTTTCAATAAATTTCTAGAGTCTACTTGAGGACAAGTAGGATTCAAGTTGGTGGGAAATTTGATGTACATTCAAAATAACATTCCTTATATAGCACATTTATCCAAGAAAATTACCCATTTTTATATAATATATTGCAAGAATTGTTACATTAATTTCTTAAAGTTGTTTAATTGCAATTAATTTATGGTAACATTGTGAAGACAAGCTAAAAAGCGCACATTTTGAAGCTTAAATGAAGATATTTGAAGATTACTTATTTTAACTACATACGCCGTATCCAGCAAAGAAGATACGGCATATCTGCGCTTAGACTTCACAAGAAACCGCGTATGCTTAAGACCCAATACGGCGTATCCTGCTGATTATATACGCTATATCCGGGCTGGTCAATAGTCAAAGATCCTACAGTAAATGTGATTGACGACAGTTAATATGATTGATTGTGAACATGGTGCGTACTCTAAGGAATTCCACCAAATACGCCATATTGACCTCATTTAACATGGCGTATCGACTCATTTGCAGAGACTATAAATAAAAGACTCAAAAACGAGTTTTTAGTGTGCTTAATCATATTCCCTATACCATAAGCACAAAGGTCGATTTTTTGAAGAGAAGAAGAGCAGCCAAGGTCAAGCATCGATACATAATTCCTATGAAGACAACCGTGAAATACTTGGTAACTACTAATAATCGCTTCAATTGTTGGGTATCA
Organism: Tanacetum coccineum; assembly: GCA_026074375.1. Lineage (NCBI taxonomy): Eukaryota > Viridiplantae > Streptophyta > Magnoliopsida > Asterales > Asteraceae > Tanacetum > Tanacetum coccineum. The sequence continues at coordinate 14,138 of BQNB010080153.1, forward strand.
TTCTTTAACGCGGTTTTTAGTTTACCTGGTTGTTTGTATTATTTCTGTAGTCATTAATATTGTTATGGGCGTAATACCTTGGTAATTGTGCATTTTAATGAAGATTCAATGTTTGGTTTGTTTAAATACCGATTGCTTAATTTATCGTTGTCTATTTATTAATTTATGTTTATCATTTCATAATTTTAAAAAATGTGCTGAGTTAATGTGACCCATCATTCAACTGGTCCCATTCGATAAGACCAAGTATCTAGATACTGAGATTGCTCTCCATCTTCGCCTTATATATCTGAGACCAACAGGATCACAAAAATGTCCGTTAAGTCCATTCCAATGCTTTAAGAATAAGTTAGACTAGCAGGTGACCTTTTATAGCTTTCTTCTTCTTTTGGTAAAGACTCGAACAGTGGACAACCAATATATAAAATGTCGTCAAGCAGTAAGTGGGTAAAGTCCCAATGGGCTAGGGTTTAATAAGATCACCATTGCTTTAATCCCTAAAATAGATTAGAATTAAAATTAAAGGATGTTTTATGTGGATGCGTTAATTGTGACAGGATTCAATGTGTCTAGGTCTTAGGAAGAAGTATCGCCTAAGTCTTAAGAATGATATGTCGCCTCGAGATAAGCCCTCATTGCACTAAACAAACAAACGCTTGATCAGATTTAATATGGCTAATATAGTTTCTTATATTTGGCTAGACCGCTCTTTTATCTTTTTTCTTTGCAATAATTATACAAAATAAGTTAATAACATTAGATAAATGATGCTATAAAATAGACGTTATTTGATGTCATCACCCCCTCCCTTTATCAATAGAACTAGGTTTAGCATAGGTTTAACAATAATTAGAAATAACATAGAATTAATTAGACTAAATAAAATACTGATAGAATATAAGGTTAACTTTCTCGCTCTTAGTGTTCGACACCCTACTTACCACCGAAGCTACATCTTTGACCGGGTACACTGCCAGTTAAAGTGTTGTTTTAGGATAAGTCGGCTAAATATAAATTTAAAACTCTATAATCATAAAATTCAACCTACATGACAGCACATCAAGTTTTTGGTGCCGCTGCCAGAGAGTGAAAATTGTTTAATCTTTATTTTGGTAGTATTTTACTTTTAACCATTATTTAGCATAGCTTAGAATAATCTAACTATTTAAATCCTGTTTATATTTGTTTAATTGTGTGTTTATTTTATACATTATTAAATTGCTTCCAGTATAGTGTTCTGATAAGACACCTGATACGGTGTATTCACCAGTTGAATACGACGTATCTAACTTCCTATACAGACACATCGTATTGATATTCTGCACTCTATACAACATATCTTGTTCATCCCAACAATATGGCATATTCTGTAAATTTAATACTACGTACTGACATTTAACAGATTGATACGGCGTAGTCAAATCAATTGAATACGGCGTATCGATCACGTAACATAATAGCAGAACTAAATTCAAATTTAGAATTTTCTCCCATTAAGTACAAATCCTGCTGATATCTTGGCCTTGGTTTAGGGTAAGGATCAGACTTGGGACCTATATCTATGATGAATACTACTTCTGAAAATAACATTCAAACTGATTACGATGCTACTACACACAGGCACAACAATAATGCTGAATTTAAGATTAGTGATGAATTTTTGAAAATACTACGGGATAATTCTTTTAACGGGACTGGTGGGGGTGATGTTATCAACCACACTGCAAAAGTACTTGAGATATTATAATGGATTAAAATTCCTAATGTGGATGAAAATCAACTTCGGTTGCACGTTTTCCCAATTTCGCTTAATGAAGATGCGAAGGAATGGTGGGATATTAAGATAGATGGTATAGTCACTACTTGGAACGAATTGGGTGAGAACTTTTTCCTTAAATATTATCCATTGTCCCATACTTGCAATAGTAAGATCCTAGAAGACTTGGACAACATAACTGATTATCTTTTTGCATGATTATATTGTTTTGAATTGATTTAAGTCGCCACAAAACCTGTGCCAGTCTCTCAGGTTGAACCCCCCCTTTATTAATAGAACTAGTTTTAGCATAGGTTTAAGAATAATTAGACATAACTTAGAATTAATTAAACTAATTAGACTAAATAAAATACTAATAGAATATAAGGTTAACTTTCTTGCTCTTAGTGTTTGACACCCTACTTACCAACAAAGTTACATCTTTAACCGGGTACACTGCCTGTTAGAGTGTTGTTTTAGGATAAGTCGGCTAAATATAAATTTTAAACTTGATAATCATAAAATACAACCTACACGACAGCACATCAGTCAACTTGATGTAAGTCCTTTGTCTGATGAACAATAGTGACGTGATGTTTCCATTCTAGTTGTAGATTGTTGATGAATTTAAGATAGCTGGCTATCTTTTCTAGGAAATGTTAATTTCGTTTAAGATCATTCATTAACTTTGAGAAACGATGATAGTAAGATTCAATTGATTCCTCATCTATAGAAGTGAACCTTTCCCATTCATTATACAGCTTAGCCTTTTTCTCATGAACCCCAATATCAAAACCTTTCATCATTTGCTAAACATGTAACCAGATTTCTTGAGAAGTATCACAACTATCTATTGCAGCATATATGTCTTCTGAAAGACCCATAAGAATAGTATGAATTACTTGATCATTAGCTTTCATCTGCTTTACTTCCTTCCTAGTAAGTTCTTCATCAGTCTACTCGTGAAAAGTTTCAGAAATAGGTACTTTATGGTTTGGGTCACCAGGTTCAGGAATCATTCATCTGACATATGAGCCATTAATAATGGAATTGTAATGCAATTTCCCATTTAGTTTGCTCTTTGCATAACAAAGAAGATGACTAGACCATCGAACGTAGTTGTCTTTATTGAGCATAGGAGGACGGTTTTCGGAACCAGCAGCATAAATGTCTTGTTAAGTTGATATTGAAAAAGTGATATGAAATGACATTTAGGATAGTTTTAAGGATTTGTGAGAGTTGTGTAATTGTGTTGTTGTGGTAAGTGATTGTAAGATGTTCTTGTTGATGTTAAAATCCTTGAGATACAAAGCAAATCCTTAAATCCCAAAAGTAAATCCTAAATTGCAGGCTAGAAATTTAAACTGCGAGATAATAAACTTATTCCACGGGGTTTTATAAAGATCTGAAAAGACTGATATTCTATGGGATTTGGACAGTATTCCACGGGAAATAGAGATAAACCGCGAATTAAAGATGATAAACCGTGGGATTTTACAACTTGTATTCCTCTGGAATTTTTGAAGATATTTTGCTGGATTTGACCTTAGGTATCCACAAAAAAAAACTAAAGTTATTGATGACATCAAATAACATCACTTTTATAGCATCTTTTATCCCATGTAAATAACCCATTTTGTATAATTATTGCAAGAATTGTCACTTAATCATTTATATTTGAGATTTGCAGTAATTATGGAGTACTTTGTAAAGATTAGCTAAAAGGCACGCATTCTGGAGCTTAAACGAAGACATTTGAAGATTACTATTCTAACATTCTATATGACGTATCAATCAAGGAAGATACAACGTATCCATGCCTGCACTTCACCAAATACCACAAAGAATTCAAGCTCAATATGCCGTATCTTAGAAAATCTATACGTCGTATTCTAAAACAAGTATACGAAGATTCTGAAAGATATCAATTGTGGTCCTTACTCCAAGAAATCCCTAATACGCCATATCCCACATCGCTTGATATGGCATATTGATCCTTTTCCATACTCTATAAATACAAAACCCTAAACTCAGTTGTAAACATGCTTTTAACCCCTAAGTCTGATTTTTAGAAGATCAATGAAGCCATAAAGGTCCTAAAAAGTGGTCCGATCAATGGGAAAACTTTTGTAATCTCTACACTCCACTATACGTGTATTGTTACAATGACTATCGGCTAATACCTTTAGGTATTAGCTATGTTTATGATAATATAATGTTTTGATTTGTCTTTATATCGATTGTTCCTTATTCGTTCCATGCTGATTATGTTTATCACTTCATACCCGTTTATGCATTTAATTATGTGTTTTACCTATCATTCAACTGGGTCTAGTCCTACATATTTAATGTGTTGCAACTTCGGTGTTGTTTAGGCGTAGGCTAAGAGTCCCGGATAGAAACATATAATGCTTATTCATATATCGAGAATAATAGGATCACCAATAGAAAGCCCTGTTTTGATCTATGGTTAGGTGGATAGGTAGACTAAGCCGGTGACTTAGGATTACACATAATGTCTTATTTTCATAGCTAGTTAAGTGGGCATGGACTACTAGTATATGAATTTCCTTTAAGCAGTAAGTTGGTAAAGCCTCCATGAGCTAGGATTCAATATAACTACCAATATAGTTTCCTAGATAGATTATAATCAACGGTGTGAGCTTTATGCAGGTTTAGGTTAATTATGATAGGATTAACTAGCAACAAACCTCGAGTCTAGGGAGAAGATCCACCTAACTTTGGAATGATATACCACCAAAGAATTAACATAATCATTGTACGAATAGGCAATCAAGGTATATTATTAGATTAAACTGGCTAATATGTTTTCCTCAGATTTGACTGCTTCCCAATCTTTTGTTAATCATCTATGTACATTATTTGTCATCGCCTTAAGATAATTAGAACTAAACTCGTACCGGTCTCTCAGGTTGAAAACCCACCTTTTGCATTAGTTTAGGTTTAATTAGAATAATTAGGTTAGATTAGTACTAAACCTAGATAAATAAAATACCAGTAGAAGTAAGAGTTAACTTCCACTCTTAGTGATCGACACCCTACTTACCAGGAAACTCCATCTGATTAGGTACACTGCCCGTTAAAGTGTTGTTTTAGGTAAAGTCGGCAAAATATAAATAGTAAAACTTGAAAACATAAATAACACCTACACGATGACACATCAAGTTTTTGGCGCCGTTGTCGGGTAGAGCGATTGTCTAATTTCTTGTTTTTATTGGTATTTTAAGTATAAAATTAGTTTTGTTTTTCTGATGTCTGCTGTCATTTATTGAATACGGCGTATCCATAATCTGTGAATACAGTATATTCATCATCAAACATCGATACGGCGTATCCAGTTTACTAAATACGACGTATCTATTGTTGGATACAGCAGCGGTTTTAGTTAGCTTTCTAGTTTAGTTTTTTAGAATAGTTTTACTTTGAATTATGTCTTTTTTCCAGGTACCATTTTCAGAGTGCCTCCTTACCCATTCAATTACCCTACAAGGAGATTAACTATGGAAGAGATGTTTTCTAAATTCATTGATGAAGGTAAACGTGAACATAAGGAGATGGATATATCCATTAAAGAATTTAGAACCACCAACGAGCTTTTGTTAAAAGAACGAAGCAACTTATTAAGTGAGCTAAAAGTCGAGGTAAATGAATTGTTAAAGGTTATGGGTAATGTTTTGATTCTAAAAAACAAAGTTGAGGAAGTGACAACTAGCGGAGAGAAGATGACGTCTGAAGCCACCCCTAGTAAAGAAATTAATGAAACTAGAATCAAGAAGAATGAACCTCCCAAATTTGAACAAGATGTGCAGCAAAAGCCACATGATAATGGCATGCAAAATAAATCTTCAAGTATTCCTGAAAGAACTACTCAACCATCGGTAAAACCACAACAATCATCTATTCCTTTCCCAAACCGGGTGTGAAAAGAAAAAGAAGAAGCACTACAATGAAAATTTCTGGAGAATCTGAAACAACTTGATATTAATATTTTATTTATCGAAGCCCTAGTGCAAATGCCAAAATACGCTAAATATCTGAAGAGTTTACTGACGAATAAATCCAGACTTGAAGAAGCTTGTACGGAGACAATGAACAAAAGGTGCTCAGCTGTCTTGATCAACAAACTGCCATTAAAAGAAAAAGACCCCAGGAGTTTTACTATCCCTTGTCAAGTATTGGAGAAACATAAGGAAACAGAAGACTTGGCGACATATCACTTATCTAGGTTTGAGAATCCACATATAGAGGTGTTAACTGAGAGGGAAATTACTGATAAATTCTTCGACGAGCATTTAATGGTGCTAAAATCCATGTTTAATAACGATGAACCATGGTATGCGGATTTTGTTAATTATATTGTTGGAAAGGTTGTTCTCCCAAATTGGACCTTCGAAAAAAGAAAGAGGTTTTTCTCGCAAGTCAATACTTACTTCTGGGAAGAACCTTATGGATTTAAATTATGCACGGATAATATAATAAGAAGATGTATGGCTGGAAGTGAAACCCTTGAAATTCTAGCACATTGCCATTCAGGACCTACTGGTCGGCATCATAGTGCTAATGTTACCGCGAAGATGGTTTACGAGTCTGGATTTTATTGGCCTAGTGTCTTTAAAGATCCTAATGAGTATGTAAGATGATGTGATACATGTCAAAGATCAGGAAACATATCTTTAAGGAACGAAATGCCTCAAAATAATATTTAGGTATGAGAAGTCTTTGATGTTTGGGGATTAGATTTTATGGGACCATTTCCCTAATCTAGAGGTAATAAATACATATTAGTAGCTATGGATTATGTGTCCAAATGGGTATAAACTCAAGCATTGCCTACGAATGATGCGCGTGTAGTGGTTAATTTTTAAAAAAGTTTATTTGCAAGGTTTGGAGTTCCTAAAGCTTTAATTAGTGATAGAGGGACACATTTTTGTAACTACCAGCTTGAAAAAGCTTTACAAAGATACGGTGTAACTCACAAATTATCAATGACATATCACCCTCAATCTAATGGACAAACTAAAGTTACTAACATGGCTATTAAGCGTATTCTAGAGAGATTAGTGGGGTACAATCCTAAAGATTGGTCAGAAAAACTTAACGATGCATTGTGGGCATTTAGGATGGCCTACAAAACACCAACAGGGTGTATACCTTTTAGACTAGTTTATGGGAAAGCATGCCATTTACCCGTAGAGATCGAGCATAAGGCACATTGGGCATTAAAACAATGTAATATGGATCTAACGCTTGCTAGCAAAAGTCGTCTTATGTAGCTTAATGAGTTAGCTGAACTAAGAGATGGTGCTTATAAGAATACTAGAATTTACAAAGAACGGACCAAGAAATGGCATGATTTTAGACTTCGTGGTGATAAAGATTTTAAGGTTGGCGACAAAGTGCTATTTATAATTCTCGTCTAAAGATGTACCCTGGAAAACATAAGTCAAAATGGAGCAGTCCAAACATTGTTAAAAGGGTATATCCATATAGGGCTATAGAAATCATTGACAAAATCGGGTTTAGCTTCAAATTCAATGGATAACGATTGAAGAAATATTATGAAGGTAACATTAATAAAGAGGATGATGAAGTTATAGAGTTTGAGAACGGTGTGACGTCATGCTAAAGGGGTCTAACTTAAAGACTCTCACAAAAACAAAAGTGCTTCCCGGGAAACAACATGAATAGTTTTTATTTATTTTATCGAGTCTTTCTTCCTAGACTCTCGATACGGCGTATCCAATCCCATGGATCCGGCGTATCGGGAATCTAGACGTTATCTAGTCCTTTACTTTTCTGCACTTTTGAACCTTATTGTCAGATTATCAATACGGCGTATTCATGAATATGATACGACGTATTTGTTCTTCTGACCCGTATTTGATACCTTTTATAGGTTTTTCAATATGGCGTATCTAGGTTTTAGGATACGACGTATTAACCTCCTGTACAGTCTTTGTTTTTATTTTCATTTACTAACCGTACGAATACCAGAGATGGAATTGCATAGTGTTTTCTAATTCTTATACAAGACCTTCATGGAACTTAATGATGACTTTTGTTAGAAGTATTTATATCCTGGAAATCTTAATGTGTTGAAGTCTTGAGAGATCTCAGATGACTGTTCAACACAATCTTACTCGCTAACAAAACATGAAGAATCATACCGAGCAAATATCAGGGGAGTTTCTCGTTCTAATTCTTTTATTTCCTGTTTTTAATGTTATTTTTATACATCGAGGACATTGTAAAATTTAAGTGGTGGGATGGGAATTAGAATAGTATTTGTCCTATTTTTCACATTAAAATGCTTAAAGTTTGCTCAAATTTAAAATTTTTTCAAGCATACTTTTGTGAAATTACTAGTTACATAACTTGCACACATTACCCTTACTAGATATTGTGAGAATTCAGCCTTATCCATTTCTAAGTGTTTACTCAAATTCCACAAAAATATGAGTGTGCCGGTGATATTATAGACTTTAGAACTTGGCTTGGTATATCTATTAAAGACCACAATAATGAGTACTATGGATTTAGATGGAGTAACTTGTTTAAATTGGTAAATTTCTAGGATTACACCTAAAAATCCTATACATGTTGTTTTATTAACTAACTATAGTAGTTAGTTAAATCCTGTATAAATCCTTTGTTTAATCTCATTTTAAGAGTAAGATACCCCTAGAAAAACCAATAGAGCCAATCCTTTAGGAATAACACTAACTATTTGTTTCATTACACCTTTACACCTTAGCCTACCCTATTAGATTAAGTCCATTTATCAGTCGCTAGTTGCTTAAAGTATAAAGTATGTATTTCTCGAGTCTTGTGTCATTTTTTATCTCTGGTATGGTTGGGAAATTTGCACATTGCAATGGGAATGTAAAAAGTAGTCAAAACTCATGTATTTTTACTACCATCATAATTATTGGTACGTCCGAAGAATAAAGACTCATGGAAGAAATTATCTGGAGTTATTATGATTGTGAAGATGGTGAAGTTACACCGAGATTCAGAGTTATGTGTTGTTTAAAAAAAACAAAAAAAATTAGAAAAACTGCAACAAAAAAAGTGGAGGAAAGTTTAAAGATAATCGTTTCAGCTTAAACTGAAGGAATTCTATGAAGGATCGATTTTTCGTTGATACGTCTTATAATTGAACGATGTAAAGCTTTGTATAAAACAGTAGATATCACCACTTGTCTTGTAAAAGTATGTAAAGTATGGGATGAATGGGAAGTTGACCGTTATGGGAATGACAACTTAGGTTGTTGTTTTGTATCAATGATCAAGACGTTTGTATATAGTTGTATCTTTTTCATGGTAATGGTCGGGAAAAGTGTCTAGCAACCTGTGCCTTATTTTCTTGGACTTAATCTATTTGATTTGTAATTTTTATATAACAACAATTTATTTCCCTTTCCTAATCATTAACCTTGGGTTTTACTCGAACGAGAATGTTATCGAGTCATGCATGTCTATTCTGTTGTTACGGCCATGTATGTATGATTCAGCTGCCTTGTTAGTTTATTACTTTTGGTGAAATTTAGAAAATCCATACCCTATATCATTCTTCATCTTAACCCTTGGTTAGACTCAAACTAGGATATGATCGAGTCATGCTTGTCTATTCCTTCATTACGGCCATGTATGTGTGATTCAGCTGCCTTGTTGGTGTGGTACTTTTGGTGAAAGATTGTTAGAATAATCAACCCTAAGCCTTATTATAAAAACCCATTTTACCTTTATAAACTTGTTACTCTTTAACTCTAGTGGTAGAGATGTGTATCCTTGCCAAGCTTATGATAGAATACTCATCATGACTGAGCAATTGAGCGAATTAGTTACAGGTTACCATATAGATTAGTTGAGTGATTTGAGTGTTTTCATCTTCCTATTTCGTTAGGTGTTTGGTTGTGTACTTGTAATTAATCAAATAAATGCTTAATGAAAAAAATCCTTAGGCATACATTTTTATAAACTTCTAAAGGCTACTAGAGGACAAGTAGGATTCAAGTGGGCGGATATTTGATGACATAAAATAACATCACTTTTATAGCATCATTTATCCCATGTAAAATAACCCATTTTATATATTTGAGATTTGCAGTAATTATGGAGTACTCTGTGAAGATTAGCTAAAAAGAACGCATTCTGGAGCTTAAACGAAGACATTTGAAGATTAGTGCTCTAACATCCTATACGCCGTATCCATTAAGAACGATACAGCGTATCCATGCCTGCACTTTCACAAATTACCAGAAAGGATTCCAAGTCAATACGCCTATCGAGAAAAATCTAATACGCCTATATTAAAACAGTGTATATGAAAATTCTAGAAGATATCAATCTGGTCCTTACTCCAAGAAATTCCTAATACGCCCTATCCCACATCGCCCGATATGACGTAATGATCCTTTTCCAGACTCTATATATACAAAACCCTAAACTCAGTTGTAGACATGCTTTTAACCCCTAAGTCTGATTTTAGAAGATCAATGAAGCCATAAAGGTCCTAAAAAGTAGTCTGATCAATAGGAAAACTCTTGTAATCTCTACACTCCACTATACGCATTCGGTTAGCATTATGTTTAACTATTCATCTATGATTTTGTGTATTGTTACAATGACTATCTGTTAGAAATGATAAACGTGGTGATATTATGGAAATTACATTAGTTTCTATATAGCCTAAAAGACAAGGACTAGATTTGTAATTAGGCCAAATTTGGCATGTGTAAGGTCTATATAAACCCATCTAAGCTTGCTTAGATAGGTGATCCTCTCATTTGTAACATTCACCAATAATTCAATAATAATATCACTTTCTCTCTCTAAAATGGCTTATTCATACTTTGAGTTGCCCTGACCTCTCGAGACCGTGAATTGAGATTCCTAACAAGTGGTATCAGAGCTGCAAAGGTGATTCCTGATGTGTTCATGCTTATTCGATGCGCTTATTTTGATCATATTCTAATTTTAGAGGTTTCGTATGGCTTATTTGATAAAATTTGAGGTTTCATATAGTTATTTGAGGTTTCGTATGATTACAAATTGGTCAAATATCAGTCACGACAGTCCAAAAGTCATTATTATTCACAAATTATGTCCAATAACAGTCCAAACATACTTTTTTGTCATTCACGTGGTCCACACAAGTCAAATAATAGTCAAAACACTTTCTTGTCATATTTCATTAACTGTTAAACAGTCCAACACAAGTCCAACACATTTTTAACAGTAAAAAACTATTTCCATGAGCTTTTAACAATTTTTAGTGGTTTTGGACACCATTATTATCATAGTTAGGAAAGTAATTTATGAAACTGTGTTCATCAAGAGGTTACAGAAACTGTTATGTTTAAGGTTTCGTATACAAGGTTTCAGAAACTGTTTTGTAAGTGGTGACGTAATTGTGGTTTCGTAACATGGTTATGTACTGAGGTTTCGTACAAGTGGTTTTGTAACAGGTTTCAAAAAGTGGTTATACATGGAAGGTTTCATACGTATGAGGTTTCGTAACTAAAGTTGAGGTTTCGTAGATGGTGGTTTCAGTTTCGTACAAAAGCTTTGATATGAAACAAATCGGTTAATCAAAGAAAAAACGATAAAATGAAAAGATAGAAGACATAACTCAGATTGGTTAACATGGTATTTATCGAGTCAACCCACTCCCATCTTTCAATGAAACCACACACACCATCAATCAATAACAAACCGCAACCATACAACTCAACACAACAACATCAACAAGATTCATTCTATCCTAACAACAAACTCAAATCATCTTCATCACCACATCACAGACTCAAACTCGAAACTACATAAACAACAACAAATGATCTTAGCTCCTCTCTTTCGTGTCACAGTCACAAAGTTATGATTTTTCAAAGATTAACAAACACGAAGAGAAATTACATCATTGATCTTTTTGTTTCAAGACACAAACTGAAAAGACCATAAACCCTACCTGAGGTCTTCAAAAAGACTTTGAAGCCAACATCTTTGACAACTTCTTTGTGGGTTCCAGATTTAACAATGTTGGTCAAGATTGATTTTGTGCTTAGACTCAAGTGGGAATTACAGTGATTAGAACAATAATGTTTTGTTGTTGGTAAGTAAAGAATATCATCAGTTTTGGTGAAGAGATAAGATTTAGGAAAAGTGTTAACTGTGTTTAGAGAGATAAGGTATAGGCGTGTGAATATGTGTTTAGGGTTATGAAGTGTGTTGTTGTTATACCTAGTTATCTATCCTTTCATTGGACCAAATGAAAAAAACAAAACACACATGGGTCAGATCTATAGGGCTGATTTTGTAACAGCTTGTTATTAGGCCGAGTATAATATAAGATGAACATGGGCCGAGTATAATAGAAGAAGAAAATGGGCCAAATTATTTGGACTGAATTAAATCATGTGGATGAAAAATCATGTGATTGTTTAATTTTGATATAGCTTGGAATAACGATGGTTGAACATGGACTTATAAAACATCACGTTTCGCTTAAAACGATCCTTTATCTAGATTCACAAAAAACGTTAAAAAGGCTAGTCTTGGGATTTAACCGCAAGAAATGACTACGAGGTTGATTCTTTGTTACTTATTTAGGATTGTAGTAGTATTTCACGGGGAAGTGTACTTATTTCATCTTCGTTTCTTTCTACCTCTTCAACGAAGATGACTTATTCGAGCATATATGGATTGTGACAAAGACTTGGATATCTAGTTACTTTTGTGATTCTTTCTCTCTTTACCCACAAAGTAGCTATCACTTTAAGGAGTTACGTTGTAGTACTCAGTGTCTCATGTAGTTGAGGATATTCCAAGAGATTCTTCTTCTATTGGATAGTACAAGCTTAAGTCACAACTCTGAGGGATGTTGCTTCAGTATCGGGTTTGTCGTATTAGATTTTCTCCATCAGTGGTCATTACAAAGAGCCAACAGAATGCGAGGTTAGAATTGAATTAGTTAGAGAAGAGACAAATAGAGGTTCTTTATCGGCAGTTGATTCTCATGCTTAACTGAATTTATTCTACTTTACAAAAGTATTCGATGGTCATCGAATGCAATTAGGGGAAAAAAAGGAAGTATTCGATAGATTACATTAATCAGGGGGAAGAATTATGTACTTTTCTCACCTTTATTTCTTTCTTTCTTATCTTTAAGTTCGCTTCTATCTTATGGAGATGGATTATATGCTTTCAACCTCTGGATGGTTAGTGTGTGAAGTATGAGCATACGTGAGAAGATGTTGTTGATTCCTTGCATGTTCCCCTAAACGAATATTCATCAAAACAGAAGCAGTTCAGTTTGATGTGGTTGACTTCTTCTTCTGCTTTTTCTACTTTTCTGATTCTACTTATACTTCTTCTTCTACTTCTACTTCTTCTTCTATGAAGCTACATCACAGTTTCAGAATTTACTTACAATACGGATGTTGGTTTGGGGGGAAGCTGATTCAAAAACTTCGATAAAAAGAGGTAGATGAAGAAAGCTGTATAAAGACATGCATTATGAACTAGGGGGAAGCTAACTCAGTTTATACAAATTACATTGTATCGTCTGCAAGTAATGGAAAGATTCAAGCTGAAGCTTTTGTATTTATACTTGTAGGATACATTGTAAGTAATTCCATATGCCGCCACATTATGGGAAGATAGTTAGAAACAATAAATGTGGTGACATTATGGAAATTACATTAGTTTCTATATAGCCCAAAAGACAAGGACTAGAATTATAATTAGGCCAAAGTTGGCATGTTTAAGGGCTATATAAACCCATCTAAGCTTGCTTAGATGGGTGATCCTCTCATTTGTAACATTCACCAATCATTCAATAATAATATCACTTTCTCTCTCTAAAATGGCTTATTCATACTTTGAGTTGCCCTGACCTCTCGAGACCGTGAATCGAGATTCTTAACAAGTGCTCTGATACCACTTGTTAGGTCTTGATTTAAGGATTAAATAAGTTGTCTAGTGTGTGTTTAGGTGTTTATGTATGTTTGTTATAGAGAGAGAGAGAATAGTTAGATAAAGTAGTTAGAGAGAATGAGGAAGAGAAGAAGAGTAGAGAGAGAAAGTAAGGGAGGGAAATAAGAAGTTGTTTAGAAGCATTACCTCATGAATGAGGTAGGGAGGGGTATTTATACCCATTTACAAATGTGAGCTACTAGCTCATGGCTTTCTCTTAGCCTTGTCTCATGACTACATTTAGTCACGAGACCTTCACCTAACTATTACACACTTAATATTTCACTAATTATTACAAGACTTTTATCTCAATAAGATCGTCACTTTTCTATTCCTAACAATCTCCCCCTAAGGGACGATCATTGAGATCTCTCTTTCATTACATTAATGATTAACACTTTCTATACCTAACAATCTCCCCCTAAGGGATAATCATTGAGATCTCTTATGTGACCTCGATCTTTGATCTTTAATGCTCGTTGTCTTTAGTCTTGTTGTGTAACAATGGTCTCGTTCCAATCATGTTAATCTTGATATTTTCATTTTCCTTCGTCTTTGCCTTTGAGATCTTTCCGTATCATCATTGCTTTGCCAACATACTTACCGTGAATCCATCTTGATTTGTCTTTTGAAGCTTTTGACCAACATATTCATACTTTTCTTCACAGCTAGCAATCTTCCTCATGTAGAACTCTTGTCTTGAACATAATCTTGATGACTTGAGGAAGTTATTTGATTATCAGAGTTGCGGAAGTGTATCTTTGATCCTTGAGTATGAATTATGAAGGTATGGATATGATAATGTACTTGCTTGAAGGAGGTAGATATGTTTTTGTTGTCGTTGTTTGAAGATGAATATAGCAATATAAGAATAGTAACATTCTCTTCCATCAATCTTGTGACATCATAAGTAACCTTGGTAATCCAACACTTTACTTGAATAAATCAAGGAAATGTTGTTTGTGTTTTTCGAAAACAAATTCTGAAATAACACAATAACTACTAGATCACTTAGATTGCTAGTTAACACTAAAATGAATCATTAAGTAATCATTTTAAAATTAGTGACCTACATTCAGCGTTGGCTTGATGTTAGCACTGGTAGGATTTTCATTCATCATCGTGAGTACTTTTAATTAAGTATCACTCTTGAATGTTCCGGCAATGTCACAAAGACATGCAATGTCATATAGACATATAAGCGACTCTTGTACTTTTTGTATCATTGATGTTTAATACAAATGTACGTTTGTGTCCTATGTGAGATTTATGATTTGATCTCATTTGGCTCTAGACTTAGTAAGTGCGTTTTGGTTTTAGTGATCGGAGGCTGGAGCAGATTGCCACCTTTTCAATATCAACATTCTCAAAGTGAGAAGTCAATAGATTATGCATTTAATCTTTGTGACAATTTAACAAGAATTCTGTTGAGAGAATCTTAAGTGGCTGGGAAGGGTTGTGCATTGCATCACTAGGTCCATGATGTCTTTCTTCAATACCAAATATCATCTTTGTGATATCTGATAGATTATGTACTGACCCAGTTTTTGCCTAAAGTTTGTGGAGGGCTTCTTTATTTTTACCCTTTACACATCATTTATTTTTCATTCTTCAACCCCTTCAATGTCTACCAAGACGTCATTACTATCATCATGTTGTGATTGTTCCGATGATAGCTCATGCCTTAGTTGACATTATTCCCGTTCACCTTCAACTCCATCATACCTAAGGACTTATATTCTATTTATGGAATGTCCCTGGGTAGATCCCTCTGGTTCTGGTTGGATCATGGGATAATACCTAACCTTACTACCTTATTCCTGTAACACCCCCATTTTTACATATAGCGTCGGAAGCTAATCTGAGGTATTACTCCAAGGGTACAACAGTCATAATCATAGAAAACGAATCAAAAGAGTTGTTTTTGAAAATAAGTTACCATTCATTATTTCATCAGAGTTTTTACAAAAGAGAGGTCCCAACATTTGAAATACAACATTTGAATGATAATGGTTTTTCCATCTTCAAGTCCTCGCCACTCCATGCCATTAGTTACCTGAGATAAAACATGCTAAAAGTCAACACAAAGGTTGAGTGAAATCCATAGGTTTAAGTAATATAATTT
>BQNB010080154.1:0-30015 GCA_026074375.1 Tanacetum coccineum
CTCGATGTTTCAAAGGGGTACCTACGTAAGTCTAAGGCCGTTTATGAAAGTGTGCCAAAAGATAAAACGTTAGTCGATTAGTTTTGGATACTGGATTCCCAAAATGAAGCTGAAGATGTGAAGCTTGAGTTAAAAATGACAGAATCGAGAGCCTTCATAATCCGGGAATACCTGGACAAATAAAACACAGCACACAAAACATGGACAAAACACTTATAAGCTCACATAAAAACACTTATTTACTACTACTACTACTGATAAGCATGGGGTGCCTCCCACGAAGCGCTTGTTTAGGGTCGCTATGCTTGACCCATCCCCTGAATTTATTGGTCCATGGGGAACGTCTGGAGATCCGGGACAACCTCGGTTGGTACGTCCCCTCCAAAGTAGTGTTTTATACGATGACCATTCACTTTGAAATTTGGCCCGGAGTTTTGAGATAACTCGACGGTGCCATAAGGAAAAACTTGGGTTATAGTGAATGGTCCAGACCAACGGGATTTCAATTTGCCCGAGAAAATCTTCAGTCTAGAGTTGAAAAGGAGAACACGATCACCAACGTTGAAAACGCGGTTTTTGATCTTAGCATCGTGTATCCTCTTGGTTTTCTCTTTATAGATCAAAGAGTTTTCGTAGGCTTGATCACGAAGTTCATTTAGTTCATTCAGTTGAACTTTCCTGTGATCACCCAAACCGCAGTTTGGAAAAAAACATCAAAATTTGTATGCTTGAGGGCCCATAGGCTTTATGCTCAAACTCGATCGGTAGATGACAATGCCTTCCTCACCGTACACAAGCTTATATGAGTACAACACCGAAGGGTGTTTTGTAAGCTGTGCGGAAGGCCAATAAAGCACATCTTAGCTTATCGACCAGGAGCAAACGATTTTCATATTCCTTTTCTCCCACGGTTCTCTCAATACTACTCTTTTAAACCACGCTGACACCCAACTTGCCACATTTGTTTTGGGTGATACGCATTGGAGAGACGATTGAGTGACTCCGTACTTAAGCATGACTTTTGTAAATTGGTCATTGCAAAAGTGTGTTCCGGCGGATCACTTATATAACACTCGGGGTGCACCAAATCGATGAAAATAGAGTTTTTACAAAAATTAGCAAACAACTCGGGGGCATTCATTGGTGGGTGAGCGCTTTTGCTTCAACCCATTTTGACAAGTAGTCAAGCAGCCACGATTATGTACTTGTCTCCCTCTTGAAGACGGAACGGCCCCCATAAAATCAATGCCCAGATGACAAAGATTTCGCAAACTATGGATGGATTTTGTGGCATCTCATCACTGTCGTAATTTTTTTTCCTTGACATTGAACAAACTGTCACCAATGGGTGACAAAGTCATGGGCATCCTTGTAGATTGTGGCCAATAGAAATCCTGAATTCGAAGATCTTCTTGCTGATGTAATTGGCTCCCATAGTTCCCACAGTGGGTCACTGTGGCAAGCTTTAAAGAATGTCTAAAGCTTCTTGCCTCCGAAACACAACGTCCTTGTCACCTGATCAGTCAACAGATCGTAAACAGGACAGGATCATCCCAGAAATAATGCTTTGACATCCTTGAAGAATTTATTTTTTATTGTTGGGATGTCACTCCCTAGATAACGCATTCCCCCATCGGGTATTTTGCAAAATCTGCAAACCATGGGGTACTTTGATCTTGAAGAGCAATAGAATCAAGAGTTTCGAGAGGAAAGGCTTCATTTATTTCTTTGTTCTCGAGCTTGTCTTGATGCAGATTTTCAAGTCTGGACAGATGTGACCGGCGGCGAGGAATTCTAAGGCTCCTTTTTTGTCTCGAATTTAAATATCAAATTCCATCTGGAGCACTAAGATCCACACCGCATGAAGTCTTTTGCCTAGCATCTTCTGGCAAAGAGATACTTGATGGCAGAATGGTCAGTATACACTATGCTTTTGGACATAACAAGATATGAACGGAATTTCTCAAAGGCATACACTACAGCAAGTAATTCCTTTTCGATAGTAGTGTAAGAGTTTGAGCCTCGTAGGTCATATTCTTGCAATCATATTGTGTATAGGTTGAAAATGCTTGTTTTTTTGCTTTGCCCGAGGACTGCCCCCAATTGCGAAGGATCGCAAGCCATCGCACATTCAGTTCAAAGCAAGTCCCAGTCGGGAGCAATTAAGATCGGAGCCTCAGTCATTTTCTTTGAGTGTATTAAAGGAGTCGATACACTCTTCGAGAAAAAAAGGGAGTCTCTTTATCAAAGCAAAAGAGCCATAGGAAGGGCGAATTTTTGAAAAGTCCTGAATGAATCGCGTAAAAACCGCGAGCGAAACTACGGACACCTTTGACAGAAGTCGGATGAGGGAGTTTAGCTATTACTTCGACTTTAGCTCTATCAACCTCAAGTCCCGACTTAGAAATTTTATGTCCGAGAACAATGCCTTCCTTTACCATGAAATGGCTCTTTTCCCAGTTTAACGATAAATTGGTGTCTTCACACCGCTTCAACATCTTTTCTAAATGGGTTAGGCACGTAGAGAAAGAGTCCCCAAAGACCGAAAAGTCATCCATAAATACTTCCATCGTTTTTTCAATCATATCGTGGAAGATTGCCATCATACATCTTTGGAACGTGCCAGGAGCATTGCATAGCCCAAAAGGCATGCGACGATAGGCAAATGTTCCGTATGGGCATGTGAATGTTGTCTTTTCTTGATCTTTTGGGTCAATTGGGATCTGAAAGTAACCCGAGAAGCCATCGAGGAAACAGTAGTATTCGTTTCCTGCTAGTCTTTCGAGCATTTGGTCCATGAATGGCAATGGGAAGTGATCTTTCCGGGTGGCTTCATTAAGTTTTCTGTAATCAATACATACTCGCCATCCCGTGACCAATCGAGTAGGAATTAGTTCATTCTCATCATTTGTGATGACGGTCATGCCTCCTTTCTTAGGTACACAGTGTACCGGGCTCACCCAAGGGCTGTCAGAGATGGGGTAAATCAATCCAGCGTCAAGGAGTTTTTCAACCTCCTTTTTGATAACATCGTGGATTTTTGGGTTTACCCTTCTCTGACTTTGCACAGATGGTTCATAGTCCTCTTCCATTAGAATTTTGTGAGTACAAAATTCTGGGCTAACACCCTTTATATCGGAGAGTTTCCAAGCGATGGCTCGCTTGTGGGACTTGAGAACCTTGAGAAGAGCTGCCTTTTCCTCATCTTTTAAGTCTTTAGCAATTATGACAGGCAACTTGTCGTCACCTTCCAAAAATGCGTATTCAAGATGGGGTGGCAGTTCCTTGAGTTCAACCTCGGGAGGTTCATCAACGGAAGATTCAACGGTTTTAGCTTCACAGAGTTTGAGTTCTTTCCTAACTCCAGGCAGATATTGTTCATGATTTGGGAGGGGAGGCAACGGTTCACTGTTGAGAAGTGCTTCTAGAATAAGAATGTCACCCTCCGGATCATAGTAAGTAGCATCAATTTCCCGTGAAATTGGCTCATCATTGACAGCTATAAAAGCATTTGCTTCTTCAAGAAGGAGAAAATCACTATCTCCGAAAGGAGTTAGTGTTGGTGAAGAATTTGAAACAATTGGATCGTAATCCGGAGAAGGATTACCGTATGCAACTGAATCAGAAAAACCTAGGACTTCTTGCGAGTATTCTTCACATGCCAATTCAATGACGTCGATTCGGTTTGCCGTCATATGATTGTAATTAGCCGTGTATCTCGAAGTTTGGTCCAGATTGAAGGTGATGGCCTCTTTGCCAACACGAAGGGTTATTTCACCTTCGTAAACATCTATTAATGCACGACTGGTCTTTAAGAAACTTCTCCCGAGAATTAAAGGTACTCGGGGGTCTGGCTCAAAATCAACGACCACAAAATCTGCCGGAAACTGGAACTTTCCCACCATTAGACGGACGTCTTTAGCAATACCGATTGGTTCAGTGATTGAACGATCTGCTAGTTCTAGCGTCATGCAAGTCGGGGTTAGTTCGGGAAGAGAGAGATCTTTCCAGACGGAATATGGCATAAGATTAATGCTTGCGCCGAGATCGGCCAAGGCGTTGCATGTATTAATCCCAGAAAATTCACATGGAATGCCATGGAATCAGAAAATTGCCAGGGTTCTCCAAGTTTCTCTTGGTAACTTGTTGAGGTGACCGACGATACAGTTCTCTTAAAAGGGAGTTCTAGCCATTTCACTCAACTTCTCTTTGTTTCCAATTAAGGTTTTTAAAGTCGAAGCAAATTTAGGCATGAGCATCAAGGCATCGGTAAAGCTAATCTCAAAACTTAAATCTCTAAAGATTTCGTAGAATTTCTCGATTTGGTCGTTAGCTTTTTCCTTGCGCCTTTCATCATTTCTTCTTGATGGAAATGGAATTGATGCTTTAGGAACTGGAGTAACAACAGGAGCAACACTGGGCTCAGGATTTGGATTACGAGACTGAATTTGAACAACAGGAGGTTGGACGTCTTCGGTGCTTCCGTTATTAGCAGGAGGCATCGTGTCCTTTGTCACCTCGGCATCATGATTAACTGCTTTCGGTCCTTGGATGGTAGCACCACTTCGGGTAGTGATACCTTTTAAATCTTCCTTTGGGTTGGTAACAGTGTTACCAGGAAGAGTTCCAGAACCGGAAGTAGAAGCTGTATTAGCAGTAACAAATTTTGAAAGCATGTCAGTCAAATTTGCCATTTGGGATTGCAGGTTTTGACCTTGGTTTTGCATGTTTCTCAACACTGCATCATTGGCTGTGACATATCTTTCAAAATCTGTTTTTGACACACCGTGTGTCTGAGGAGCAGGTCCTTGATGAGCTACTGGTTGATTAACTACTGGTTGATGAACCGGAGGTCGATAAATCTGACCTTGGTTGAAATTGTTTCCTCTGTTTTGATTGAAGTTATTTCCTCGATTGAAATTGTTTTGACTATTTGCATGAGGATTCTGAATGGGAGGAAAACCAGGAGGTCGAATTTGATTTGAGACCATCGGAGGTCGATAACCAGAATTAGCTTGGTTGAAATTGGCCGCAGCGGCCTGGGACACATACTCTTGGATATTGTCATGGTACATGTTGCTGTTAGTGGCTGGACAGTTTTGATAAGAATGACCTCCCCCACAAGTTACACAACTTTGTTCAACCGCTTTTACGGGGGCGGAAGCTGGGGTTTGGTTCTTTCTATCGAGAATTAATGCCCGAACCATGTCTTTGAGTTCAGCAACATCAGATGAGACTGCTTGGGTGGAAGAGCTTGTACTCATTTTAGCTACAACAGCTTTGTTTCTTGATTGACGTACCTTAGACTTGCTCTCGATGATTTTTAAACATTCTCGAGGCATTTTGTCTAAGAAGTTACCACCGGCAGCTGAGTTCAATGAATCTTGATCATTTGAATTTAGGGCATTATAGAATGTATCGAGTTGATGCAATTCTGAAAACCCATGATGAGGGCATCCCCTTAAAAGATCATTGAAACGATCCCAAGCCTCATAAAACGTCTCATCAAATTTTTGCTGAAATCTCGTGATTTCATTTCTGAGATTTGTCGTTTTAGAGGGAGGGAAGAATTTGTTAATAAATTTCGAAACAAGATCATCCCATGTTTCAATCGACCGAGGGGGTTCTTTTTCCAGCCAAATCCGGGCTGCCCCTTCGAGAGAAAACGGGAAAAGCATAAGTTTAACCGACGTATTTGGTACGTTCGGAATCTTCATCGTAGAAGTGATCTTGTTGAAATAACGGATGTGAGCATGTGGGTCTTCTTTATCGTGTCCAAAAAATTGCTTGTTTTGAACAAGATTCAGAAGACCATGCTTGATCTCAAAGTTATTCGCGGTGATTTCAGGAATAACTATCGCATCCTCGTAACCCTCGGTGGGTGCTTCGAGCAATTGCGCCATAGTACGATTATCGGCCATCGTAACTATGGGAGGATTATCAGGTTTCTCAAGATTAGATGATTCAACAGAAGTTTGTCGAACTTGTGGTTGTCGACGTCTACGGGCTTGAGAACGAGTGCGCATGCACAAAATAGAAATACAAAAAGAAAATTTACTCTAATTTTTTTTTTTTTTTTTTTTTTTTGGTTTTTCAAAGATTGATTCACAATTTATTTTAACGGACAATGAGATAAATGAGATAAGACAACTTAAACCAAATAATCTACTTACTTCACGGTAGCTCTCAAAAAGATAAACGCACAGGTGAGCGGAGGAGTAGGAATAGCGCGAAGCTTATTTCTCCTTTCGGGTCGTAGTTCCTAGGAACAACCCTCCTTATACCACTTATATTTGTTCAGCTTTCGAGGTTATCTACGTCGTAAGAGACACAAAAGCAAGTTTTTAAATCTTTTGTTCGCATTGGGAACCAACAAGTTCACCGAACTTATTATGATAAATACCTCATAGAATTTATATTTGGTATTTTACCAAGTTTGAATTTTATTTTCTTTTTTATGGACAATGTTTTTATATTTTGATTTTTAATTTTTTTTTTTTTTTGGTTTTTTTATATGATAATTATACTAAAAGAAATGAAAAATATTTTTGTACTTTTTTATATTTTTATAATAAAAGAAAATATTTCACAATTTCAAAAACAAATGGTCAAAACTCAATCGATAAACGGTACACAGCCTCCCCGGTCAACGGCGCCAAAAATTGATTGTGCCGGATTCACACCGAAATATATATAAAAAAAATAATAAAATATAAAATTATATATAGAAGTGTAAAAGACCAAACAATCAATGATACCGAGAAGTAGTATAGAGTTAATCCCGGGTCGAAAATCCCCACAGAACTGGAATGGTAAATCGATACGATCGAAGATTTGAGTTTGAAGGAAGGAATGAGTTTAGGAAGTTGAATAAGTCAAATTAAACAATAACGGACCTAAACGTTTAAGAAAAACCTAGAAATTATGAAATTAAACTAGAAAACGAAACCCCGAATCCCGTACAAAAGGGGGAAAACCTAAAATCTTTAAAAATAACCCTACGGAAAATTTTTCACTTCTAAACTACTCTACGGGTCAAATAACGAAGAATGAAAAAGACTAGACCGAAATCGGAGTTCGTTTGACCCAAAAACGAGTCAAAACAAAATCCCGTACCCGGACCGTTCTTTAAAAGATGAAGAGTTATAAAAATGACCCTACGAAAACTTTTATATTTTTCACAACTTTGTTCAACCGCTTTTACGGGGGCGGAAGCTGGGGTTTGGTTCTTTCTATCTTGAATTAGTGCCCGAACCATGTCTTTGAGTTCAGCAACATCAGATGAGACTGCTTGGGTGGAAGAGCTTGTACTCATTTTAGCTACAACAGCTTTGTTTCTTGACTGACGTACCTTAGACTTGCTCTCGATAATTTTTAAACATTCTCGAGGCATTTTGTCTAAGAAGTTACCACCGGCAGCTGAGTTCAATGAATCTTGATCATTTGAGTTAAGGGCATTATAGAATGTATCGAGTTGATGCAATTCTGAAAACCCATGATGAGGGCATCCCCTTAAAAGATCATTGAAACGATCCCAAGCCTCATAAAACGTCTCATCAAATTTTTGCTGAAATCTCGTGATTTCATTTCTGAGATTTGTCGTTTTAGAGGGAGGGAAGAATTTGTTAATAAATTTCGTAACAAGATCATCCCATGTTTCAATCGACCGAGGGGGTTCTTTTTCCAGCCATATCCGGGCTGCCCCTTCGAGAGAAAACGGGAAAAGCATAAGTTTAACCGACGTATTTGGTACGTTCGGAATCTTCATTGTAGAAGTGATCTTGTTGAAATAACGGATGTGAGCATGTGGGTCTTCTTTATCATTTCCAAAAAATTGCTTGTTTTGGACAAGATTCAGAAGACCATGCTTGATCTCAAAGTTATTCGCGGTGATTTCCGGAATAACTATCGCATCCTCGTAACCCTCGGTGGGTGCTTCGAGCAATTGCGCCATAGTACGATTATCGGCCATCGTAACTATGGGAGGATTGTTAGTTGGTTTCTCAAGGTTTGGTGGTTCAACAGAAGTTTGTTGGACTTGCTGTTGTCGACGTTTACGGGCTTGAGAACGAGTGCGCATGCACAAAATAGAAATATAAAAAGAAAATTTACACTAATTTTTTTTTTTTTTTTTTTTTTTCAATGATTTATTCACAATGTATTTTACCGGACAATGAGATAAGACAACTTAAACCAAATAATCTACTTACTTCACGGTAGCTCTTAAAATGATAAACGCACAGGTGAGCGGAGGAGTAGGAATAGCGCGAAGCTTATTTCTCCTTTCGGGTCGTAGTTCCAAGGAACAACCCTCCTTATACCCACTTTTTAGCTTGTTTAACTTTTCAAGGTGAGCCGTACGTTGTAAGAGACACAAATGGCAAGTTTTAAATCTTTTGTTCGAGTTGGGAACCAACAAGTTCACCGGAAGTTATTATGATAATACCTCAATTGAGAATATTATATTTTGGTATTTTTACCAATTTGTGAATTTTATTTCTTTTTATGGAAAATGTTTTTATATTTTTGGTTTTTCTTTTGTTTTTAGATGATAATTATACTAATAAAGAAAACTGAAAAATATTTTTGTACTTTTTATATTTTTGTAGAAGAAAAATATCCACAGATATAAACATAAATTGTCAATACGTAGCGATATTCTTTTTCAACCTCCCCGGCAGCGGCGCCAAAATTTGACTCGCTTCAACTCACACCTTTAAATACCGATAAATATAAACAAATATAAATACAGCACAAAAAGGGATCAGAATCACGCGAGAGCAAGAAAACCGGAAGCAGTATAGAGTGTTCCCGGGTCGTTATGTCCCAACGAGGCTAGAAATGGAAAATCGAAAGACGATTGATGATTTGTGTTTGAAAATGACAAGGATGAGGATTGGACACCAAACTTTAATAAGCAAATGCACATAAAAGAAAGGCAAAGAAAATAAGCTGGAACAAGAATAAAAGCTAGAAATGGTAAACACACTTAAAACTTTTACACAAAGACACAAATAGGCTCAAATAAGCTCAAGGAAAACTAAATAAGCTAAACTAACTCTAAATAAGCAAATACAAAAAGCAATTAAGCTAAATTAAACAAGATAAACACAACAGTACTAACAACAGTACTACCAGTATTAACTAACAGTATTAACTTGAAGTTAGTACTGCTAGTTATAAGTTAGTACTGTTAGCCTAAGTTAGTACTGCTAGGCTAATAAAACACAAAGAAACAATAAATAAGCAAACAAGCTAAAACAGAAGTTTAATTACCCAAAATAAGCACTTAAGCATAAGGATAAGCAAACAGAATAGACTATAATGATAGATAAGCTAGAAAACTAAAACTGATAAACTATTGAAAATACTTTGAAAAGGAAAATAAGCTTAAATAAGCTTTTTCCTAAAAACAGTAAAGGAAAATGGTTTAATCTACTCTAAAAAGCTAAGGAAATTTTAAATAAGCAGAAATAATAAGCTGATAAGCTAAAATGAACCACCAGTACTAACAGTTCTAACTAACAGTATTAACTGTAGTTAGTACTGCTAGTGCTGAGTTAGTACTGCTACCTTTGAAATCCAAGAAAATGAACTAGCAGTACTAACTTGGAGTTAGTACTGGTAGCTTTAAGTTAGTACTGCTCCAAAAGTCAACTAGCAGTATTAACTTATAAGTAACAGTTTTAACAAGTAAACTAACAGTACTAAGCAAAATAAGCACTAAACATACAGATAAAGCACAAATAAGCAGTTCTACAATCAATAAGAAAAACAAGAAAAAGAGAAACTTACAACACCCTTGCTCAAAACAGGGTCAAACAATGAATCTACAAGCTCTAGCTTGCTTAAAACAAGCTAGTGAGAGTCCATAAGCCCATCCAGAACTGGCTTATCATCCATAACATAAGCTGTGGTATATTTGAGAGTGATATTTGTGATTTTCTCTTAACTACTTAACTTTTTATCTTTACTTAATAACAACAGCTCATAAGTAAGCTGTGGTGAAAGCTTTTTGAACACAAAACAATATGATTAAGGAACCCAACACTGGTATTGTAAATTGAAAAAAACTTCAAACTTGCATTAATCTTGAAAGTATTACAAAGCTGAAAGTAAAAAGCTATAAATGACTTTGAAATTTAAACTTAAGATTAAAAACTGAAATTAATAAAAAACTAAAAACTAGATATAAAACTAGATGCCTCAAAGGCTTACAAAAAACTCTATTTATAGCCGAAGTCTTGGACTTTCAGCTTGTGCTTCTTTGGAGAGATAAAAACGAAGTGTGCTTGTTGTGTGAGGGGATTCTAAAGCAAATCCCAGCCTTTAATTTCATTTGTGCTTTTCTGGAGATTAATCTCAACCATTGAAGATACTTGGGAAAGGTGAGGGATTGCCAACATGGCATTTATACAGCTGGGGGGTTTAGTAGGGTGGATGAAATGATTTTGAGGAGTGGTTTTGCAGGGGAGAAGTATGGTTGGAATCAATCACAGCCATCGAAACTGCTTAAAAGGGTGAGATTGCCACTGGCATTTCCACAACTGGTGGGGGGGGGGGGGGGTTTGGGTTGGTAGTAGGGTGGATAAAATGATTTTGGCTAGGGTGTTGAGTGGTTTTGCAGGGAAGAAGGTATGGGACGACATCCAAGTTGTCCTGGGTTTTTGTTGGGCGGGAAAGAGGGCTTTTAGGGAAGTAGGCAGCTTTGGTCCCCTCAAGTTGTATAACTTGAATGCAATCTTTGCCTTCTTTGCAATTTTGGCCCGTAGCATTTTTACTTTGTCTTGTTTTTTATTGTCTAATACAATTGAGGTATTTTGGCAGTTTTAGTCCCTCAAGTTGTATTTTCTTCACTTGGATTACCTTTGACTTTGTCCTTTCCATTTCGTGCTTGGATTTGTTGCTTTTGGCTTTTTTCTGTTCTTTTCTTGGCAATATGGTATCCTGCTCAATACAAAGCATAAACATTACAAATACAATTGTATTTTTTTGGTATGTTTTTAGTCTTTTAGTCGGATTATTAATGGAAGTTGCCCACAATCTCAACCCACAGAACATCAGCTCTAAATCCCCCATAAAAATGAAGTTCTTTGATCTGTTTGAAGAGCTTTACAACACAAAGAAGATGACTGGGCATGATTCTTGAAATAACCCCTCAATAATGTTGAAAACCCTAATTCTTTTTGTTGATTCTTACGATTTATTAAACCTTGTAATTAGATGAATTGAATTTTGGAAACACCTTAGAATACCTTGAATAAGAGTATTGAATACTTGAATTAGAAGAAAAAAATGAAAATTGAAGAACCCCTTGGTGGTGGTGGTTGCATGTCGTAGGTATGGAGGAGGAAGGGAGGGAAAAAAATATTATCTGTGTTTTTTTCTTTCTTGAACCGAAACCTTTTATACACACACAACAACACACACACACACTTATTATATATTATATCAGTTATATATATATTAGTTATATATATATATATTATCTATTATATATGAATCCGGATCGATTGAGAAGGATTTTTTTTGAGAAGATTGAGAAGATTTTCAAAAATGATACATTTTTAACTTTGATTCAAGATTTTTAAGCGCAAAACTCATTTTAATGTGATTATAATCCAAAATGTGTAAATAATTTCGAATCAATGTTAAAAATCTCTCGATTTTGCGATATAAGTACAATACTGAATCGTCTATACAAATTTAATGGATCATTTTCATAACTCGATTTTAACAATGATGTGTGAATCAAATTAAAAAATATGAATCAATTTGCTCAAACGTAGATTTCTTAATCGTCTCAAAATAAAAACCTTCTTAATGAAACGGAGCTATTTATATTTACATATATTAATTTATATTTATATATTATTTATCTATATTATTTATTATATATATATATATATATATATATATATATATATATATATATATATATTGACATTGATTTTTATTTGTAGTATTTTGTTGTATAAATACGAAGGTTAATTAGAAAAAGGGGTAAAAGGTAAGCTTAAATGCAAAGTTTCTAGCAAAATTTGACGTAAACGTGAAACAAAACGAGGATGCTTAAAACCCGAAAAAATTATTAATTATCGAGTGGTATATTAAAATGGAATATTTGAACCACGTAGGGACAACGTTAGACAGGATTAAATCCTAGGCGGTTCATGCTAAATAACAATTTACGACAACACGCGGTAACACTTAGGTAAAACTGTAAAAAGTAAAATAAATAATAAGATATTGATTAAAAATATTGGCCCGGAATTTACGAAGTGTTACAAAAAATTTCCCTAAGATATTGCCTCGGTACTATTTCTTGAGGAGGTTTATGTAGCAAAATGTGTGTTGTGTTGTGAAAAAGATCTGAATCCTAGCACGAACAACACACATAAGATTCCAGATTATATGCATACCACCACTTTCTTTATTCATGTTTAGTACTTCTCTGTCTTATCATAAATACAATTCTCAGCAATTGTATCTCCCAATCATAAAATATTCGATT
Organism: Tanacetum coccineum; assembly: GCA_026074375.1. NCBI lineage: Eukaryota > Viridiplantae > Streptophyta > Magnoliopsida > Asterales > Asteraceae > Tanacetum > Tanacetum coccineum. Next base: position 12,515 of record BQNB010080154.1, read on the forward strand.
ATGATAACAATAAATGATAATGTACTGGAACAGTCGATACGTAGTATACATGGGTGGTGGATAGGCCCGTATTTTAAAACTGTAGAAAAAATGTAACCAAATACGGGTCCAGATGGTCAAATACGCCGTATATTCGGAATTCTGAATTACGCTGTTTATTGACGAGTTGACAGTAATGTTTTTTATAGTAGTAAAATTAAAGATAATGTGTCCAGGGTATTTCATACGCGTATCCATTCGGGTTTTGGTTACTCCATATCGACATACTGGATAGACTGACTCGATAAAAAAAATGAAATAAAATTTCGGGTGGTCTTCCGGTAAGCACTTTTTTTGTTGAAGTTTCTTTAAGTTTAGCTCCCTTGGCTTTTAGTCCATCTTTTACACTAACTGAGGTCGTAGGGAAATGCCAATTGGCTCTTATAAACTTTTAATATTAATTTGGACACCCTTTCGTTTAAACATATTCCCAAATCATGATGTTACATACTTAATTCTTTAATAAAGTTTAAATTGTTGAAAATGCACTGAGTGTATCATGAACTTGTTTTCCAGGAGTTCATTTGACCTTGTGCATAGGTGCCAACATACGCCGATTATTTATTATATTAAGTAACTGTTCGATAAATATATCCCCCGAAGACTGCTCGATACCTATTTTATCTTCATCATTGTCTTTATCCAATTTTAAATCACTGACAGAAAATAGATCTTTATTAATACTCAAGATGTTGAATTTTTCTTTTTTTATAAAATCAGTTCTTTAAAGATTTTCTTTTGGATATAACATTGTAATTTTCATCATCATATTTGGACAATGATGTTTTATTTTTCCAATTAACTTTATCGACATGCTGAGAACTTAATGTGGGTTCAGATGAGAAAGCATCATCATAAACTATAGCTAGGAATTTTGTTTCAAAAAATTTGAGGTAGCTAATATCTCTAATATAGTTGATCTTACCATACTTAGCAGTTTTCCAGTTATATACTTGATTGTTTCTAAGAGCTTTCTCAGTCTCATACTGAACATATTCTTCTATAGTCATATCTGGATTGTCCATTTCCTATAATAAATTGGCTAGGAACATAGTAAAAGGTCAAACACATAGAATTTAAAACTTTTGTTGTATTAGACGATCGATACGCTATATTCAGTAGAATGAATACGATGTATTGATGTTTGATGTCGAATACGATGTATTAATTTTGAAAGGTGGATACGCCGTATTCAAAGTTGAATACGCCGTATCGGGTATTCGAACAGAAGGTAAACAACATGTATCAAAAATGCAGAAAAACAATAAAAGCACAAAAATACTTAGCAAATAATATACAGAATTACAAACTAATAAAACCTAAACTAAAAACACAAAATCTAATCTAAAATACCAATAAACAAGTATTAAACAAATTTCACTCCCCGGCAGCGGCGCCAGCAGCAGTGCCAAAAACTTGATGTGTCGTGTAGTATAGGTAATTATATTATCAAGTTTTACTATTTATATTTTACCGACTTTACCTATTAACTAATACTAACGGGCAGTGTACCCGATCAATTGTAGGTTCGTTGGCAAGTAGGGTGTCGGCACTAAGAGTGAGCGTTAATAGTTAATCTATTAATATTTTAGTTATCTATGTTAGTCCTAATTGATTCTAATTAAACCTAAACTTATGCGAAGGGGGGTTTTTAGCCTGAGAGACTGGCACGAGTTTTGGTTTAATCTAAACTAGATAAGACAATTAACACACACAAAGTAGATAAACAAACAATAAAGAAGCGGTCAAGCCCTAATGTAAGAAAAACGTAATAACCAAGTTTAATTAATTAAGATATATGAATTGTTTAATTGTGCAACGGTTGTACTACATTCTTTGGTGTTTAAATCATTCCTAAACTAGGTGGTACTTCTCCTTAAACTCTAGGTTTATATTATGGTTAATCCTGTCACAATTAACCAAACCCGCATAAAGCATACACCATTAATTATAATCTATCCAGGTGACAATATTGATATTAATATTAAAACCTAGCTCATTGAGGCTTTACCAACTTATGCCCAATTGTTATCTGTATACTGGTGTTCTATAATCCACTGAACTACCTATGGAAAATAGAATGTTATTTGTAGTCTTAAGATACCTTAGTCTACCATTCACCTAACCACAAGTAGAACTAGGATTTTAATTGTAACCCTATTTGATCTAGATATATAGATAAACTATATTTAGTATCTATTCCAGACTCTAGTCTACAGCCCAAATAACAATGAGTTACAGTGCTTTATTTGTAATCCTAGATCCAGTTGAATGACAGATGAAAACATAATCAAGCGATAAACGGGTATGAAGTGATAAACATAATTAACATGCAACGAAATAGTAAATAATCAGCATAAACAAATCAAAACATCAAATTATCATAAACATGGCTAATACCTATAGGTATTAGCCCATAGTCATTGTAATCATACAAAGTATCATAGATAAATGATTAAGGTAAAGAAAATGTTATGCTAACTGAACGTGTATAGCAGAGTATAATGATTACAAGAGTTTTCCTATTGAATTAAGGCTCTTGTAGGACCTTCTTGGCTTCTAAAATTGTCTGAGAATCATAATTGGTGGTTAAAAGGTTCTATCGCATTCCGAAAACTAAATGTAGGGTTTTCTTTATATAGGCTCTGAAATCATGTCGACACGCCGTATTGGAGGGATCCGATATGACGTATTGGGGTTACCTGGTGTGGGCTCCATGATTATTTTATTCTGGAATATTCATTAACAGCCACTGAATACAGCGTATAGGCTCTTCTGGATATGGCGTATTTGCTGTAAAACGTATTTGTTCATAAGGTTGACGAAAGTATCATATACGGTGTATCTATTGATGTGGATACGACATATTCTTCAAAGTCAGGTAATGGTCTTTGATAACGCGCATGTTATACATATTTCTATATGTGTTATCTATGCTTATATATATTTATTAGTTAATTATAAGAACTTTCGATACTTAATAGACTATATTTGCTATTGTAGGTTCATGGTACGTGTCATGGAAGAAAACGGAATAATAAACGAAGATATTGAACTTAAACGAAGAAGTAAACTCAAGTTCTAGCTTCCCCACACCTGTTCACTGTTTTGGCCATAACCCGGTCATACGAACTCAGATTGAGTTGATTCAAGCGGCCACGGAAAGGGAATTAAATTATCTACAACTTAGAAAAATGTCAAGAGCTGTATATGCCAAAAGTACGTCGCACATTCTAAAAAGTACGGCGCATTTTTCTGCAATTACGACGAAGCTATTAAATGAATAAAGTCCGATCATATGACTTCCTACCCTTCATATCAACATTTTTTTGGCACCCCTAGAGCCTATAAATACAGCTCATATAATAGGTTATTCCACATAATTCATTAGAGAAAGAATCAAAGCCATAAGAGTGAAACTACACCTAATTCACCCTTGATCATACTTCCACTCAATCGCAGCCATGTTGGATGAATTTGGATTGTTATTTCTTGTTCCTAGAAGTGTAGTGATAATACATTAAGGTTCAGGTTAATAGGAATCAATAGCTTGGGTTATTGATAATAGTTTTCGGTTGGAAAAGCTTGTAATCGCCATCTTTTAATCTTATAACTTTAGTACACTTCTATTATCTTTTGATATTAAAGTTTCTGAATTTTATGAGTTTAATACGTGTATTACTTGTTTGATTATGGAGTCATGATCTTGTGTTTGTTTGGGCGATATGTGACCTTTGATATGGAGCATTTGGATATGTGTTTATTGAATTGGTAATACATATTTGATATAAGAATATAGGCCAAAATGGTTCTTTTATATATGTGTTCTATCATTTCATCTAATATATTGGTTATAATAACGTATAAAGGCCGAAAAGATTCGTTGTTATTAACTAATATAATCACTCGTTACACTTAAAGGCCGAAAGGATTTGTGACTCGTGATATCTTATTCTCTAAACATGTAAACACTATCCTAAACACTTCTATGTCTTAGTGATCATTGCCTAAACAAACATGCTTTAATTATTTGCTTGAATCATATTTTAATCGCTTCCTTTACAATATTCGATATATGTGCGTTTTGGTTAATTTGATAAGTGACAATCATTTTAGCCTTAGCACCTTAATTATAAACTGGGAAAACTACAATTCTCTTGGGACGACCTAGACTTACCTAAGCTATATTACATACAAAAGGGTATAGTTACCCGTGTTGCGTTTTTAGTCAAAATCGGTATTTCTAGGATTATAAATTTAAAGCTTGTAAAACACACATAAAGTTTTTGGCGTCATTGCCGGGGATTTGTTTTAGTTGTTCTTAGATTGTTGCTACTCTTGTGCATGTTTCGTGTGTTCGTAATTCCTGAAATCTCTTAAAAATCATCTTCTATTACTGCAAGTGCGCCACACTTCTAATGAAGTGTGTCGTACTTCCCTTGTTTTCTCTTGTTACTTTGCAGATAAAACCTACAAGTACGCGAGTTTCACACCAAAACCGCCGTACTTGTCCTGATCTTGTTCGTTTCATGACTAATTAATTTTAGTGGTAACACAAAACCCCCTAAATTGGTAGTCTCATGTATGTAATTGTTTAAAATTCCGTTTTACATGATTATACGCCTTGTAATTTTTTATACTTAGTTTGTCAGTCAAATATATAAAAAACCAAAAAGATTTTTGTTTTTGCTTTTGTTTGTGTTTATTATGAATTCTAACATATTCTTGTTAATATAATAAATCATGCTTGTTTATTAGTTTTGTTTGATAATTCGTCTTGTATTTTATCTATAAAAAATAAAAATTTGAAAATTTGAAGAAAGTACGCCGCACAATTAACTTTGTGCGCCGCACTTTGCACCTGCATACAAAAAAATTCGATTTTGTATAAAAATAAATCAGATGCATTTTCATTTATGTGTTTGTATGAATGTTTTATGAGTTATGTGTTTTATTTTGTGTTTGCAACTTTGTTTGCTTGCGTATTTATAAATATGATCATATATAAAAAAAACTAAAAAAATGTTAAAAAATTATAAAACATAAAAAGGATTTTCTTGTTTCTTTTTTAATCTGTTTGTTTGTGTTTGTCTATGTTGTAAATGTGCTTATGTTTGTGTTCTTAACTAATTAAGTGAAAAAAAATATATGTTTATGTTATAATAAAACCGCCGCACATATATTGTTGTGCGGCGCACTTTTGTCATTTTTGCCGCGCTAGTATTTTTGAACATTTGAAAAATAATTAAAAAATAAACTCGATGTACGCCGCACTCTCTTTTAAGTGCGACAAACTTTTGGTCTGCAAAAAAAATAATTTTGTATATTCTTTTTTATACGTTATACAATTATTGTGTGTTTAATTTGTGATAAAAATTAAAAAACCAAAAAATATAAATATTTGTTTTCTTCTTTGTGTGTGTTTATCTTTGTTAGTTGTTAAAGATTTTCGAACCTTACGTGTTTGTCTAAAAACTAAAAATCCAAAAAAGATTTTCTTTTCGCCTTTATATTTGCTTTGGTATGTGATTTGAATATTTGAATAACTAGTAATTATATTTTCCTTTCTATATTATTTTTTATTTCGTAGTGTTTTGTGTGCTTATTTTAGTAAAATGTGAATATAAAAAATTGTTTTTGAACTTTGTGGGTGTGTTCGCTGGCAACCCTCACGAGACTATAACTCGTCCACTCGGGAAACCGAGGGGTTTAAAGGCTTGTTGCATACGCTAAATTTAATCGTGTTGCCTACGAAAGTGCGCTTTAGAATTTTATGCTTTCTTGTAGTTTTGTTTGTTTTGTAGATTTAATAAACATGTGGTGGTTGGTCGGATGAAGTCTTACACTAGGTGATATATATTTGGATCAGTATATATGTGGTTGAATTCACATCCATACATTGGTGTTTTGTTTTATGTCATATCTTTCATAATTCAACCGAGCACTTATGAGCCCCGGAAAGTTCCGTTTCTCTTATATTTATTTTTCCTGCGTGTCTTACTTTTAAGTTATTTTCTAATTACACATAATGCTCAACTTAAGTGTGGGGAGAAATGAATTGGAAAAATTAGACTCATTATTAAAAGTGTAAACTTTTGTTCGCCCTCGGTAATCTAAAAATTTAATCTTGTTTTTAATTTCTTTTGTCACTTAGGTTAATATATTAGAATAAAACATAGTAGATAAAATAAAAATTTTGAAATCAAAGATGTTTCCTGATTTATAAAGCCGATCCGACTCGGGATCGATGACATTGCTTGCGCGTTTATAACCATTCTAGTAAATATGTGAGGATTTTGAGCCTATTACTATTAGCATACATCTTTTATGCTTGATTCATTTGTTTATGAGTGTGCCGATGATTTATTGATTCTAGAACTTGTGCTTGACAATCAATACGAGACCGCAGAAGACAGCGTTTTTTTTTTTCCGCGGATATAGTAATTTTTATGTGATAAAGTAGGCAAATTAGTATATATAAACCAAATTAGCCCATCCATTTAACACGTTATTTTATTCTTTAGCTAATTACACTGTTAGCTAACCACCTAGTTAATAGAACCCTCGTAGCACACATCTTAGTGCTAGAATACCTCTAGATAACCTACTGAATCCATTCATTCTTTTTCTCATCCGAAATATATATATATATATATGTGTGTGTGTGTGTGTGTGTGTGTGTGTGTATGTGTGTGTGAGAGAGAGAGAGAGAGAGAGGATTTTGAGCCTATTACTATTAGTATACATCTTTTACGCTTTATTCCTTTGTTTATGAGTGTGCCGGTGATTTATTGATTCTAGAACTTGTGCTTGACAATCAATACAAGACCACAGTGAGATCACGTTCGCGTGATATAGGTATTTTTATATGATAAAGAGGCAAATTAGGATATAAACCAAATTAGCCCATCCATTTAACACGTTATTTATTCTTTTAGCTAATTACAGTGATTAACTAACCACCTACATATAAACCCTTATGTAGCACTCATCTTTAGTTCTAGATACCTCTAGTTTAACCCGCTGAACCGTTCTATTCGTTTTTCTCATCCGGAATATATATATATATATATATATATATATATATATATATATATATAAATAAAACCTACCTTACCCCTGGTCTAAATTCCTATGATTAGTTGCTAGTAGCTCGTTATGATTGGTTGATTTTTGCTTATATTTTTGCTCGCGCTTTTTTATGAGTGTATGAGGTCTTAAGCTTTAAGGACAAAGCTCTTTTAACGGGTGGAGACTGTAACATTTCTCAATTTCAGGTCATTTTACGACTCCTATTAAATTGTCACTATTTATTTTGATCCGATACGCGTTTACTTTTAATTTTGCTTTAGAGCTAAATCGCGTAGACTAGAAATAACCATTTAATGTAAACGGCCATCAAATAAATTAAGGTCCACATCCACCAAGTAATAAATAATTATTAAGAAGATAATTATTAACTTTGCGTGTTTTATTTTTATTGGTCACGTAAAAGGGTTACGTTTCGCAATAAAATACATTTGGACATACCCCGGAAATACCTAGACTTACCTAGACTCAAACCAATACCCACTTTGAAACCTTAAACACAAAAATTAAATCAATTTTGTATATGTGACCCACTAAGGGCCGGTTACACACACAAACACACCTAGAAAATCTCCTAATGATCCTCACAAGTACTTGTACATCTCCTAGTTAATTAATATGTGTCCTAATTGTCTCCACTAACCCATTACACATTGGATAATAACCAATGAACCCTCCCTTGCCCCTTTAGGTCACGGCAACATGCATGTATTAGTACAAATCCTTAAGATTTCTAGTATCTAACCAAATCTTGTACAAATATACTCTAATTAAGACATGTACTTGAGTGGTTTAACAAAACAAGGTGTAGTTAACTAGAAACTTCAAAAACCACCTCCTAAGGCACGATTTTGGTTCGGTTTGGGTTGTTTGTGAAACTAGGAGAGTTAACTAGCTCTTTGGCTATAAATATACACTCACACTTAACACTTAACACTCTTACAACTCACACTCACTCAAACCATAATCATATATACTCTCTTCCCTTAGTTCGAGTTTCAAACCGCAAACAAACACCTCCCTTGATCTCATTCGAACCCACAAACATTCCTAGTTGTCATACAAGTTTATAAAGGAGTTTACACGAGCTAGGGTTGGGCATTTACAAAGTATTGAAGCTTGGGATTTGGTTATTGATCGCGTTTTACACACGTGGATTGCCACATTACTCGCATACCCTTAAACAAGGCGCTAGGACCTTTGTAAGTCACATTCAAACTCATGACAATCATATTATGCGTATTCTTTTCGTGATGATTAGCTTATGGGTCAAATGTATGTATGTATAGCGCACTAGCTTGAGAACACGCATGATAAATGAATTAAGAACGCATGATACGTATTATGAATACACTTAACAACTGGTGTGGTGGTAAAACTATAAAGGAAACGAGTAACGTGTTTAGTAACAAATAAGGTTTTGAAAACCATCCGTCATGAGAAAACCCTACGTAAACTTTTAAGGGAAAAACACGATACAATGGCTTTGGAAGGTATACACGACTTAAACAATTGGTTACATGGGTAACACGACTAGTGTATAGGGGCTAACAAACGAAATATAATTGCTAAGACTATTTTCGAATCCTATATATGGTTAGAGAAATCAATGGACCTCTCACGATCCAACATGCCACGTTCGGGCCCAACCGGCCCAACGACCTATTAGTGAAGGCTCTCAACTTATAATTAAGCTCCCATGAGCTTATCGGAGACTTATATGAAACATGAACCCGTAGGAAAGAATCAAATGTTTAAGAAAACTTAACGGGCCACAAGCGGGCCCAATAAGGCCGAACAAGCCCAACAGGCCCAACTGGAGGGCCCACGAAGTGGTAATAAGCTCTACGAGCTTATTAAGGTAACCTACGAGCTTATTGAAACTTATATAGGCCCTTATACCCTTTAAAAACCAAACGAACCTTAATGGACCTTGGTACTAATTTTTCAGTAAATGGTTGTTGGGCCAACGAGCCCAATAAGCTCAAAATAAGCTCATCCGAGCTTATCAATAAGCCAAACAGCTTAAGCAAACTTAAATAAGCCTAACGAATGCATTTGTACTACCCGGGTTAACTATAACGTTACCAGTAGTAACCATTATGGTACTACCAGTACCAATGACAATATTATTCTACCAGGAGTAACTAATATGCTACCAGTAGTAATGACTATACTACCAGTAGTAACTATAACATTACCAGTAGTAATGACTATACTACCAGTAGTAACTATAACATTACCAGTAGTAACCATTATGGTACTACCAGTACCAATGACAATATTATTCTACCAGGAGTAACTAATATGCTACCAGTAGTAAATGACTATACTACCAGTAGTAACTATAACATTACCAGTAGTAACCATTATGGTACTACCAGCACTAATGACAATATTATTCTACCAGGAGTAACTAATATGCTACCAGTAGTAATGACTATACCTACCAGTAGTAACTATAAAGACCTAAATGTCATTTTCGTAAACTTAAAGGACTAATTATGTAATTATCAAAACTAAAGGGTTTACAGTGTAAATGTTTATATTTTATAAACCTAGGGACTAAAGTGTAATATCTAGAAGCTAAAGGGTATATTTGTGATCAAAAGTGAGTTAATAAAACACTTAAAGAATCAGTCGAATATTAATATATTCAGACATTAAACGGGTTTAATTTACTAATTTACGACTTAATAAATAAGTATATTTATTAAGAAAGTATATCCGTTTTCCCAAGAGCCATCAAACAATTTCAAATACATTAAACACGTACACCACCACACAAGTGATAACAATATATATAAACTAGCAAATTATACATCGAGTCTTTAGCCTAAACTTGTAGACTAAGACTGGCCGTATTTACTTAGGTATTTGACGGTGTGGTTCATACTTGGATATCTATTATCAATTTCCAGAGGACTATTCACTCAGGTGAGTTCATAGCCCCATGTTTTACAATTATTTAAATGATTTACATCCTTGGGGTGAGAACATGCTTTGTTTTACAAATTGGACGCAAGTGTACATTTTATACAATGATTACGTGTTTGCCTAAGTAGCGATAACCCACTGAGCCCTTTATCATGAACTGTCAATTACTAGATTATGACGCGGAATGTTATAGATATAAATCTATTTGGGATTGACAATTCACCTCGTTTCGGGTAGTAGCCATCACCGGGAACGAACGTATACCATGTCGGATGTTTGACGTCACGTGGATAGTAAAAGACATAAGACATAAGTTTAGGTTATTCTACTTCAGCATCAAGTTGGTTATACTTAGTTTTTCTACATCAGTAATCATTACATAGAGCTTACAGAATTCAAGATTCAAGAAATGGTTAACATATGGGTTTTAGGGGAAGCTTAATGTTAAAATGTTTAACCATTTACATGCATTATTGAGGTAAAGGTTTTCACTACTGCCAATCATTATTACTACTGCTAGTGTGAGTTTCTATTACTCAAGTTCATTTTTCTTATTGTGCCTGGTGGGTAATTTGAGGAGTTAGAAGGCTTGAATTAGAAGTATGATATTGGTTTGTAGTGGTCAAGATCAAAGTTGCTTATATTCATATATCCCCTATTAGATTATGACAAAAAGGGGAAGAAGATGTTAACTGGTACAATTGGCAACTTGTAGATCCTTGGTGTGGCATAGTACAAATAAAATCTACTTAAGGGGAAGTTTTGTTTCATTCAGGGAGATGATTACATCTCAACTTCAGGGGAAGCTTTGGCTTTATGATAAAGTTCGTACATGACTTTGTTTGTTTTGTCATCATTAAATAGGGGAAGATTGTTGGAATCTTGATTTGATGAGACAAAATGAATAAAAGAATGAAACAAAAGGACTTAAAACGCAAAAGAAGAATTATTCAAAAGATGGAAGATTTTGAAGATTTTAGAAGATCTCCTTAAGAAGATAAAGAAAACAGAAGATAAAGCTTAATGTTTAAAAGATATTTTTTGTTCTTATCCTTTGTAAACCTAGATGATCTCTATTATATAAAGAGGTCATTAGGCGGGTAGTTTAAGTGTACCCAAAAAATGTAGTCAACTAAAGGTATGTGTGTGTGTTCTAGGCGTGTGATTCATTATAAATGCCTAGAATGAGTGTTAAAGCCTCAAGATTAATGTTTCATTGATCCTGTTACTAGTTAGAGTAACTGTTCTAGAATTGATCATCTAGAATTAGGGCAAATAGTAAATAATATTAATGAAAAACCTTGTCAAAATAACTTTGTTCATTATGCTATTTTCGCTATGCATTCTTTCATGTTCATTATTATTTTTCCTAGATATAGATCTAAACAATATGAGCTTAAACAATCATTAGGTTTCCACACTATGCCTCTGAAGTCTGCACCTATAACTCAAGCTGCTATTCATCAAATGATCAAGGAAAGTGTCGATGCTGCTATCGCTGTTGAGCGAGCTAGACATGTGAATGCTGGAAATGATGCTAGAGGGTATGGACCAGTTAGGGGTCAGGATGCCACACCTGCTGTTCGTGAGTGCACTTTTGCTTGGTTTATGAAGTGCAATCCTACTGCTTCTCATGGTACTGAAGGAGTTGTCAAATTACGAAGATGGTTCGAGAAAACTAAGAGTGTTTTTGGAATCAGTGAATGTGTAGAGGGCAAGAAGGTTAAATTTGCTACTGCAACACTGCAAGGACCTGCTTTGACTTGGTGGAATGCTAAGGTTGCAACCATGGGTTTGGAGACTGTGAACCAAATGCCTTGGATTGAGATGAAGCAATTGATGACTGCAGAGTTTTGTCCGATAAAAGAAGTTCAAAGAATGTAGCATGAACTATGGAACTTAAACGTCAAGGAGTATAACATTGTGGCTTATACTCAGAGGTTCAATGAGTTAGCTTTGATGTGTCCAAGGATGGTTGAGCTGGAAAGAGTGAAAGTTGATGCTTACATCCGGGGATTGAATAATCTCATCAAGGGTGATGTTCACTTATTTAAGCCTGATATTAATGAATGTCTTACGCATGGATCACTGTTGATGGAACAGAAATCGCAAGCTAGAGATGAGAGAATTTTGGAAGGAAAGAAGCAAAAGTGGGAGAGCTTTCAAAGTGGTAATAGTAGTGGTAAATGCAATCATAGGGACAACTCACGCCAAACTTTGCATAATAACCAAAAGCAAGGGAACGCGCGAGCTATGACTATTGCTACTACTAAGGGAAATGTATCTTCTGGATCACTTCCTTTGTGTGAACGTTGTTTTACTCGCCATGTTGGTCAATGTACGATCAAGTGCCACAAGTATGGAAAGGTTGGGCATAAGGCAAGGTACTGCAAGGAGAAGAATGTTGCCATGGGTGCTAATGCTCAGCCCATTCTGACTTGTTATGATTGTGGTGAGCAAGGTCATACTAGGAACCAATGCCCATGGAAGGTTAGGCAAGAGGAAGTTGGAGAAGCTCGTAGCTGATCTTATGCTATTAAGGATACTGAGCCGCAAGGTCCAAATGTGGTTACTGGTATGTTTATGCTCAATAACCGTTATGCTTCTGTTTTATTCTATTCGGGTTTCGATAGGAGTTTTGTGGATACTAGATTTAGTTCCATGCTTAATATCGATCCGGTTAAAATAGGAGCTAGTTATGAAGTAGAGTTAGTTGATGGAAAGGTAGTTAGTACGAACACAGTTTTGAAAGGTTGCACTTTGAATTTAGTAAACCATATTTTTGAAATCGATCTTATATCGATTGAGCTTGGTACATTTGACATCATAATCGGTATGGATTGGCTTGTCAAGCACGATGCCGTTATCGTTTGTGGTGAGAAAGTTGTTCGTATGCCGTACGGAAACAAGATGTTGATAGTCGACAGTGATAAGGGTGTGTCTTGACTAAAGGTCATATCTTATATTAAAGCCCGTAAGTACGTCGAGCGAGGTTGTTATTTGTTTTTGGCACACATGACGGAGAAGAAATCAAAGGAGAAACAATTGGAAGACGTGCCTGTAATTCGTGACTTTCCTGAGGTATTTCCTAAGGAGTTGCTAAGACTACCACCACCGAGGCAAGTAGAGGTTTATTGAATTGATTAGTACTGGGGTGCAACTTGTTGCACGTGTATCGTATAGATTGGGACATCGTATAAGATCGAGAGTGTTGTCGATACACTAAAAGAGGCTGCTAGAGAAAGGATTAATTCGTCCAAGTTTATCACCGTGGGGAGCACCGGTGTTGTTTGTGAAGAAGAAAGATGGATCTTTTAGAATGTGTATAGATTATCGCGAGTTGAACAAGTTGACTGTCAAGAATCGTTATCCTCTCCTGAGAATCGACGATTTATTTGACCAACTGCAAGGTTCGAGCATGTATTCTAAGATCGATCTGCGATCAGGATATCACCAGTTACGCATTAAAGAAGAGGACATTCCAATTACTGCATTTAGAACTCGGTATGGTCACTTTGAGTTCCAAGTGATGCCGTTTGGATTGACTAATGCGCCTGCTGTGTTTATGGACTTGATGAATTGAGTATGCAAGACATATCTTGATAAGTTCGTCATTGTGTTCATCAATGATATTTTGGTTTACTCAAAGGACGAAGAAGAGCACAAAAAGCATTTGAAGATTATTTTGGAGCTGCTTAAGAAAGAGAGATTGTACGCTAAGTTCTCAAAGTGTGATTTTTGGCTAGATTCGGTACAATTTCTTGGTCATGTGATTGATCGTAGTGGTGTTCATGTTGATCCTGCCAAGATCGAAGCCATTAAGAATTGGGCTGCACCAACGACGCCAACGGAGGTGAGGCAATTTCTTGGATTGGCTGGTTACTATCAGAGGTTTATTGAAGGTTTTTCTTTGATTTCTAAGCCGCTGACTAAGTTGACTCAGAAAGATAAGAAATACGAGTGGGTAAAAGAAGAAGAGGAAGCTTTTCAGACATTGAAGCAAAAGTTGTGTAGTGCACCAATCTTAGCGTTGCCCGAGGGAACGGAAGATTTCGTGGTGTACTGTGATGCATCACTTAAAGGTTATGGAGCCGTGTTGATGTAGAGAGAGAAGGTGATAACGTATGCTTGTAGACAATTGAAAGTCCATGAAGAAATTACACTACTCATGATTTATAGTTGGGAGTCGTTGTTTTCGCCCTTAGATTATGGAGACATTATTTGTATGGAACAAAGTGTATGGTTTTCACCGATCACAAGAGCTTATAATATATTTTGAATCAGAAAGAGCTAAACTTAAGACAACGGAGATAGATTGAGTTGTTGAGTGATTATGATTGTGAGATACGGTATCATCTTGGAAAAGCGAATGTTGTGGTTGACGCCTTAAGTCAAAAGGAAAGGAATAAGCCATTACGTATTCGAGCTTTGATGATGACTGTTCACAGGGGTGTTAATCGGGTTTGAGGGTCAGGTTTGAGGGTTATCGAGTCGGGTCTATCGGGTTTTGAAAAAATAAAATCTAACCCGCAACCCAACCCTATAAGGATCGGGTTTATCGGGTTCGGGTCTATTAGGTTGCGGGTTATCGAGTTGGGTCTATCGGGTTATCGGGTTACTTGTTAAGGTAAAAAAAATAAACCAATAATTAAAAAATTCATAATGTTAATGAACAAGAATATTTGTTATCTGTCAATACACGAACATATTAGATAATAGATATAGGTTGCTTTTGAACTCTTCCCCTCACCAATTTTACTATTTGTTACGATTAAATAACGACAATTCAAGGCTGACTTTGACCAATTTTATAGGATTCTTGGTCAAACAAAGTCGAATATTAAGGTGTGTGAAGCATATAATTAGATAAGCCTTTCTAATTATAAGGCCTCAAATTTTGTATATATTAATCTTTGTATGTGCACTAAACATGACCATAAATATATGAACCCAAAATGTTGTATACAAAATTTTCTACCAGAAGCACTTTTAAATGATTATTTTACATTTTAACTTTCATATTTTGTTGTTAAACTCGATTAAAGAGGGCATCCCAGATTCATTTTAACTTTTACATTTAAAGAGGGATCGCGGAAAAAATTCTTTTATAAATAAACTAACTAAAAAAGAAATAGTTAATGAGATTCTGTTCAAATATTAAAGATTTTAATATGTGATTATATCTTATCGGGTTGACCCGATAACCTGATAAGAAACTAACTAAGACCCTAACCCGACCCTATTAGGTTATCGGGTCTATCGGGTTGACTCGATAAACCCGGTAAGCTAAGTTAGACCCGAATCAACCCGACCCTATAAGGTCTTATCAGGTTCGGGTCGGGTTCGCTCGGGTCGGGTCAACCCATTTGATACCCCTAACTGTTCATAATGATTTACCTAAGCAGGTTCGTGAAGGTCAAGAGGAGGCGACGAAAAGAGAGAATGTGCAAGTAGAAAAATTGGGAAGATTGATTAAGCAAATATTCGAGTTTCGCCCTGATGGAACACGTTGTTTTGGAAATCAAGTTTGGTTGCCGCGATTCGGTGGATTGAGGGATTTGGTTATGCATGAGTCGCATAAGTCCAAGTATTCTATCCATCTAGAATCGGACAAGATGTATCCAGATTTGAAGTTGTTGTACTGGTGACCGAATATGAAAGCGGATATTGCCACGTACGTTAGCAAGTGTCTGACTTGTGCGAAGGTTAAAACGGAGCATCAGAAATCGTCTGGGTTGCTGCAACAACCTGAGATTCTAGTTTGGAAGTGGGAAAGGATTACTATGGATTTTGTGAGTGGATTGCCAAGGACACCAAGTGGGTATGATACGATTTAGGTTATTGTCGACCGACTGACCAAATCAGCTCATTTCCTACCAATGAAGAAAAGGGATAGTATGGAGAAGCTCACGCGACTTTACTTGAAGGAGATAGTGTGTAGGCATGGTGTTCCTGTTTCGATCATTTTGGATCAAGATAGCCATTTTACGTCAAGATTCTAGAGATCGCTTCAGGAAGCGTTGGGGACAAATTTGGATATGAGTACCGCTTACCACCCTTAAACGGATGGCCAAAGCGAAAGGACAATACAAACGCTAGAAGATATGTTGCGTGCCCGTGTAATCAACTTTAGAAGTAGTTGGGATCGCCATCTGCCATTGGTCGAGTTCTCATACAACAATAGTTATCACGCGAGCATTAAGGCTGCACCATATGAAGCTTTGTACGGACGGAAATGTAGATCACCTGTATGTTGGAGTGAGGTTGGGGATAGCCAACTCACCAGTCCAGAATTGATCCGTGATACGACTAAGAAGATTGTCCAGATTAAGAACCATTTGTTGACCGCCCATAGTCGCCAGAAGAGCTACGCAGATAGGAGAACTAAGCCGTTGGAATTTAAAGTCGGTGATATGGTACTGCTCAAGGTGTCGCCATGGAAGGGTGATGTGCATTTTGGAAAGCACGGAAAGTTAAGTCCACATTACATTGGGCCATTCAGGATTCTAGCTAGAGTTGGTCCTGTAGCTTATACGTTTGAGTTACCTGAAGATTTGAAGGGGATTCATAGTACTTTTCATGTTTCGAATCTTAAGAAATGTCTAGCGGAAGGAGATATTGTTGTTCCGATGGATAAGATTCAACTTGATGATAAGTTTCATATGATTGAAGAGCCAGTGGATGTTGTTGATAGAGAGATTAAGCGACTTAAGCAAAGTAGGATACCTATCGTTAAAGTTTGTTGGAATTCGCAAACAGGTCCAGAATTTACTTGGGAACGTGAGGATCAAATTAAGAAAAAGTGCCCTCATCTCTTTACATGTAAGGACGAAGCGAGGAAAGCGGATAAGTCGAGCTGAGCACCTGGACGGCATCCCTAAAGGAGGGGAGAATGTAACAACCCGAGTTTCAGGTCAACGTTTATCCCGAGCTATGATAATTATTTTTGCTACGTAAATAATTATAGTCGTTTATACTATATGTGGTTTGATGAGTATTTCCATTTATAGGGTAATTTCAATCCGTGATTGAGATTCTATGTGTTTTTAGCGTCTAAGAAAGTCAAAAAAATTTATATTATTGCTCCGAGAGCGTGAATATGTTATTTTAGTATTTTACGATGTTTCCCTGAGTTTTTGTAAAAACCGTGTTTAAAGGTCATGTTTTACGAGGTTTAACGTTTTATTAAACGTTTTAAAGTAAAATTAGTAGGACTGATTTAAAATATTTATTAACGTGGTGTGACCCAAGTTTATGGCGGATTTTATTAACAAAAATAAATGCTTTGTATTAGTTTTAAAAGGACTTGAGAATAGAGAGACTAGAATTGCCAAATTGCCAAACTTCAATTCTATAAATACCACACTTATACTTCCATTTTTCTTTTTACAAAATTTTTACTCCTCCCTTGTGACACCCATGATTTGAGCAAGTTA
>BQNB010080155.1:2864-30014 GCA_026074375.1 Tanacetum coccineum
CTGGAATGCAGTCACAGCAACAGTACAAAACTTAAAACGAAGTCATAAAAATTTGATCGACGAACCTCATACAACTCCATCTAAAAAATCTTTTTAAAGATCTACAACAAGAAATTCTTCAAATAAAAGAATATATTTCTGACATTAATAAATCTATCCTTAGGCTTGACAATAGATATAAATCTAGCGTTGAAAAAGGGGGGTATGAACATCCAATGACTATAACGAGAGTTATTAGCCATAAAAAACAAACAAAAATTTGTTTGCAAGAACGTCTAAAAATTCTTAGACAAAGGGCTGCTGCCCTACAAGTATAAAAACACTACATGAATGAATTCTTTTCTTCTTGTTTTTGTTGCTGATAAAGGACTTCATGATTCCTTTATTTCAAAAAAGAATATAATGTTTTTCTTTATCAAGAATTTCTTCGATGATTTTGTATTTGCTTATTTGTAAAAAAATGTTACATCCTTTTATATTTTCCTGAGAAATGTTTGTTCCCGGAATTTGTTTGAGATGCTCCAATATCAATATAGCAGTGTAGCTTATATTCTTTGAAGCCTTTGAATTTAAGGTTTCCTTGAATATATATTGAGTTTGGATTTGTTATATTTCTAACAGAATCCTCGTGTTTTTGAAGATTACAAACAAAATGTTGTCTGTTCTCCCCCTCCCAAGAAAAATGGGATAAATTGACTTTATTCTGATGATTCATCATCAGATGATGAAGTTGAATTGTCAGTAACAATAACTTCTTCTTTTTTAAGACAGAAAACATCTTTTTCATCTTCATAGATGTCTTCTATGGGTTCATATCCATGTAAGAGTGCAATTCTACACATTTTTACCTTAGTTGGATATTGATTTTTCTTAGGGCATTCATTTGAATAATGTCCTTCTTCATTACAAGTCCAACACCTGCATTTTTTCTTTTCTTTGCCTTTGGGGCAGTATTTTTCAGGTGGATCTTTAGTTGGTTTAAAGTATTTTCCTGGGGAAAATCTTTTCCTTTTTTGCTTCCACGAAGTTTTATATTTCTTTTTAAATTTCTTTTTATAGAAACTCTTTTTCTTATCGTTTTTTATTCTGCCAATGTCTAAATGTTCCATATTGACAATGTTTTCGCAGCAACTTTTATTCACTTATGATTGATATTTTCATAAGATAAGCTTCAATCCATTGAAGATGTTCGCTTAATGGAATTTTGTATATATTTTTCTCATAAACACATGTGTATTCATCAAGACTACAAATATTTATGAGTTGCACTCTAGTTAGATTTCTCCTAGCTTGCTCTTGTTCTTTGATTATTTCTAAATCCTTGTTACCATGGTAGTCGATTCCTACAAACATAGTATATAGGATATCTATCACGGAGTCGAAGAAGTCTATTCCATGAAGATCTTCGTTCCATTGTGCTTGTTTTACAAGACTTTGGATATTGCCTTCTGTTTTATGCTCGATTAGAGTTAAAACTGATTTGGCAGTTTGAAAATCGTCTTGATTGGTCTGTAATATCAATGATATTTCAGTGGACCATTTCTCAAGGATTCTTTTTCTTTCCGTTAAGTCAGAAATACAATCTAGATTGAGTATGTTTATAGCTCCTGAAGAAGAGTTGTTTTTATTTGGAATTCCTTTATGCATAGGCATTCTGAATTCATAGTTTCTAGATTTATTTTTGGAGGATTCTCCTTTTCTATATTCGGATTTTACTTTGTTTATTTTTTCAGTTTCAAATGGTAGTTCTTCATCTGAGTCGGACTCAGTTTTGGGTTCTTCCATTTTTTGATCTGTTATAGTATTGAAAAATTGTTTAGGAAGGTATTTTTCAAATTCTTGAGGGTTTTCTTTGAACTGTTGTTCGCATTCATTTTCTTCGTATGACAAGAGTTTTATTAGATGTTGATCACAATCATCTATGTTATTGAAGAAAAAGTCTTCAAGATGAGAAGAAATACTCATTCTTTTGTTTTAAAGGAAAACATTTCTTGTTTTTCTTTTGGTTTGCTAAACGGGTTTTTTAGCGCTTGTTTGTTTTTTAAGCTTTCCATTTTAGGTTCTGAAGATCCTAAATTGGGTGGTGAAAACCTGTTTAAACCTTTGTAGCTGGTGGTAGCTTTAGGTTCTTTAGGCATATTTTTTAATTGACTTAAAATTTCTTTGTCATTATTATTTATTAATTCACTTATGTCAGTGATTACTTTAGCAGAGGCTTGTTCAATGCCGTTTTTATTGATAATTTTTTCAAGTAAATCAATAATTTTTGACTGACTTAGTTTTATTTCAAGAAGGTCAGTACTCACGGTTTGAATGCTAGCCATTTATTCACCAATAACTCGGTTGAGTTGATCTTGGATTTTGTTTAAAGCAGTAGTGAGATTATGAATTTCACTTTCTGTAACTTGAGGTTCTATATTGAAGTTCTCAAGATTGTTTATAGATGCTTCGAGTCTGTCGACTTTAGCATTTAAATCTTTGAGTAACTTAATGTATTTACTCAAGTCAATTTCTATGTCCTTTTGGAGTTGATACCAAAATTTGTTGAACGTAGAAACCTTAGGTTTTGAGGATTTTTCACTTTGATCTTTACTAAGCCCAAAGTAAGATAGGAGTTTGGAGATTCCTATCCAATTTCTTCCAACAATCTGATTAATATTGTTAGTTGAGTTTATAACGTTAGCAACGCTAGGATTAGCAGTGCTAAAAACGTATTTTCTAGAAGTTGGATCAATTCCTTCATCTAGTTTTTTAAAGTTAAGGATTTTTCCTTTCTTGTATATGTGCGGGTAAGGCACAGTTAAAGATTTTGAACAACTCATCCGTGAAGGATTTTGTGTAAATCTTCTTTTAGAGAATCTATATTCTGAGACATTACTCTCATGCTTCTACTTATATTTGAAGAAGATGCTTCTCCAATATGAGGTGTTTCTCCAATGTGGAGTTTATTTCTTTTAACCTGAGTTGGTGGTTTTTGACCAATTAGTTTTTTATTTTTAGCAATGTCAATTGCCCATGTTTCATCAATAGGTTTTATAGTAGCAAATTTGCTACCTTCAACACTACCTATTTCATTAAAAAGGTCATCGAGTTCGATGTACTCTTTTTCTTTGTAGTCTATGCTGTGATGACTGGATGTCAAAGCATATGCGACTAAATAGGTGATGCTAAACACCTTGTTGCCTGGTTTCATAAGATCTGATCTTTCAAACTCATGTACGAAGGCAAGGGTTTGATCTAAGTCTTTAGTATCTAAACTTATTCCATACTGTGGATAAACAGTGAACATAAATCTAGAGTAAGCAAGATTTCCTCTTGCAATTCCAAGGATGCAATCCTTTCTGGACTCAATTCTATTATCTAGGAGAGCCATTTTTATAGGAGTGTCTATACCACTTCTAAATTCTGATTTAATTAAAATTTTTACTGCTCCTAAATGGACGCAACTAATTTTATTTTTGACTTTAGAATTTATTTTTGATAAACTCTTGTTTATTTCATCCTTAGTAATTAAGGGTAAGTAAACAGCTCCGGTGGTTTCGGAAATGTCAACATGCATTTCTTTTGAGTTAACAAAATAATAAATTTCATTTTTTCGTTTTAACAAAGGATTTAAAATTCCCAATGATCTAGGGATTTTGAAAGCTTGTTCTTTGTTTAACAAAAGTTTTTGTTTTGAAATTTTATTCAAAAGGTCTTGTTTCATCATAAGACTAACATCAAATCCATGTCGGGATTCCGAAAAGGAAATTCGATGGTTTTCATCATCTTCTTGGGAAGAATGATCCGGACTATTAGTCAAAGAGCTCATTGTTCATGGCTCTGATACCAATAAAACGCGGAACGATAATTTTAAAATAAAGGAATCATGAAGTCCTTTATCAGCAACAAAAACAAGAAGAAAAGAATTCATTCTTGTAGTGTCTTTATACTTGTAGGGCAGCAGCCCTTTGCCTAAAGATCTTTAGACGTTCTTGCAAACAAATTTTTGTTTGTTTTTGATGGCTAATAACTCTCGCTATTGTCATCGGGTGTTCATGTAATGAAACAGTGAACAATGAACACAAAAGCTTAAATAAGCTTTTGAGAAAGCTTATTTAAGAAACACAGGAATATAATTGAGCTTATTTGAGCTTATTTAAATGACTTGAAAGCAATAATAATCAAAAACAGAATTGAAAAGGAAGTATTAAAAGGAATATTGCATTTTATTAAATCTTAAAGGTTACAATGCTTTTAAAAAGTAAAATACATGAATTTAAAGACTGGAAAACGTAAATAAGCTGAAAGATAAGCTACACTACTCCTCATCCTCTCTCTATCTTCTCTGTCTTATTCTTCTTTTATAGGTTGAGGAGTCTTCATTATATGTTTCTTGTGTTTGTTTGGTGAGAGGAAACCAAACTCCATCTTGGCCCTTCAATTTGCTTTGTGCCTAAGCCAAACGATCCAAACCATTGATCTCTTGTCCTTATTCCATGTCCAATGGTAAATCATAGGATTGACAGGGTTTATACGAGGTGGGGTGAGGTGGTGATGGTGATAGGTTTGGAGTGGGGTGAGGATTTGTCGTTAGCTACAGTGTCACGTGACAAGGGAAAGAGATAAACAGTGTTTGGGGTTTTGATTTAGGCGGGAAAAAATGTTATAAGGGGCAGGGGATAGTTTGGTGGATGGGCAAATTCAGCCCCCCTCCCCCAATGTTGTATTATATAAATAGCAAGATGCAAAGTTCCTTAGTGTTTATAAACTTTTTCGGACTTGGCAGTTTTAGTCCCTTAGGGTTATATGTGTGTTTGCAAGCATGGTCCTTGGACTAACGGGTTAAGGGTTAAGGGTTAAGGCTTATATGGCAGTTAACGGGGTTAAATGGTGATTTGGGCTTGAATTAATTGTTTGGGCCATTTGTTATTAAAAAGGGATCTTGGGCTTTATTAAATGGATTTGGGCTATAAGGTTTTAAAAGGGTATTTATAAATGGGAAGTGGGCTGACTCGGGCCCACTAGGTGGGTACGGGTGGGTCCACTTTGACTTTTTAGGTTTTACGGGTTCGGGTTTGACCTTTGACTTTGACGGGTTGACTTTGACTTTGACTTTCTTGGACTTTGGCTTTGATTTGACTTTGTCTTTTCCACGCTCTTTCATTCCGTGCTCGGTTTTGTCCGTTTTTGCTTGATTTTTCGTCCTTTTCTTGGATATTCGTTTCCTGCATAAGATAAGTGAAAACATACAAATACAAAGTATTTTTGGTACGTTTTTGGTCATTTCAGTCCAGTTTTAAAGGAAAAAGGTATGTATAATTAAGCACATACCAAAATCCCCCATACTAAACTATTGCGTGTCCCCACGCAATGATATAAATAATCACTCAAGAAAACTAAGACCCTAAATCCCTCCTCGACTAATAACCGCGAAAAGTAGCTAAGTGTTCATCGAGGGAAAATAAAGAATCAATAGCTTCGAGAATCCCCGTTTTCACCACTTGACCCTTCTGAATTCGAGGACATATACAACGGTCACATATCATAATCTTTCCTCCAACTACATGCGGGTCCTATGTTCCTTCCAAGCACAAAGATCCAGGATCAGGTGTGCTTGAATTACTTCCAGTATAAACCATATGATACATCATATTTGGTAAAAGATTTCTTCTGCCTTTATAAAGAGAAACACCTTTCATCGTTGCCCCAGATCCGAGCTTCACATAACTTGGGAAATCTCGATCCATGGTGCTTACTCCAACTGTAGTAATCTATGGAGAAACATAAGTCAAACTGATTGGATCATGCCCAATGTTTCCAGCATAGCACAAAATAAGAATCCCTTTCTCCATAACTCCAAAAGCAATGAAACTCCACCACCTAAAGATATAGACATAACGTTGACTCCATCTGCAACCTCCTTATCTACTAGAAGGATAATATCTGATCTAAACAACCACCTGTCTTAACACACTTTATATGCTGCATAGAAAAACCACCAATAACATCATGTCTATGCAGCCTCATATTTGAAGACTATGTTTTGTATTTTTTACTTGGTG
Source organism: Tanacetum coccineum (assembly GCA_026074375.1). Classification (NCBI taxonomy): domain Eukaryota; kingdom Viridiplantae; phylum Streptophyta; class Magnoliopsida; order Asterales; family Asteraceae; genus Tanacetum; species Tanacetum coccineum. Next base: position 8,909 of record BQNB010080155.1, read on the forward strand.
ATGCAATCCGCTAAACAACCACCAGATAATAATGATTGAAGAGTTTGGGTTTCAGGTAGCTTTCCTAAGTTCTTATTTTTCGTCAACTTTAAAATCACTTTTGAACAACTTTCTTATTTTTACGTAGGATTTTCATCAATAAGCAGATGAAACAATTATTTGCAATTCGCAGAAGGCTTCTAAATTAAAGGAGTAATTTTTATAGCTTTCGAGTTATGCTTTTGGGAGCAATCATAGAACGAAACTATGTAGATTATGTCCATCCGTCAAATACATTTCCCAATGCAAATGTTAAATTGGCTACTACACGCCAAAAGTTGTAGAAACACATAAATTCACTCACAAATTAGATGTTTACAGCTTCGGAGTCCTACTTCTTGAGCTTTTGACACATAAAACTCCTCTAACATCATCAAGCTATGATGAGGTAGTTGATCTACCAAGGTGGGTCATGTATGTGGTTCGAGAATAGTGGACTGCACAGGTGTTCGATGATGAACTAATGAAGTACCAACATGTTGAAAAAGAGATGGTGCATATGCTTCAGCTTGGGCTTGCCTGTGTGGCTCGGGTCTATGATATGAGACCATCAATGGATGATGTTATCAATATGATTGCTGATTTAAGGTATTCAGATCCATCTGAACATCTGGCTTCTTTAGAGGATAACAAGTCTAAAAGCTCAAATGTGTAGACTCCGTAACAATTGATGATATAAAGTTGTGGATGATATTATATGGTCATGTTGTTGTGAGTTTTCAGTTTTGTAGTTGATTTTCAAATTCCGGTCGTTGTATGATATTCATAAGTCATAATTATCTTTTACATTTATTCATGCAAATTTAATACATTTATACCGCTTTTAAGATTTACTCTTTTGATTGTGAGTGTCATTTATTTTTTGGGTTCATAAATGACCCAAATCAATATCATTTTTGAGTATATAATGAGTTGAAATCTTCACCTTGCTACTTATAGTTCGGGTCTGAAAGGACACTGTTAACCTTCATCAACTTTGAGTTTAATCATTTTTCATTTGCCTTTTTGTAATGACTATATTTTTGTAAATACTATTAATTAGTTTTTCTATTACTGTGTTAGCTCATAACAAATTATACTATGTTATATCATATTTAATCTTTGCTACATCAATGTTTTATAATATTATCTTATAAACTTTCTTGCTAATTACATTTATTTATCTACATTACATCAAGCATAACTTACCTAATGATACACAATAATTGGAACAACCAAATACAATAACGAACATCTATCAAAATATAAATATTTCTTCCAACAATACCTTAAAGCTCTCCGCCCAACAGGCGGGCCTTGAAACTAGTTAATAATATTGGAGCTTGTTTGTTGAATTATATGTTCATAGAACTACTGTTTCATTGATAATTCTTCTTAATATTAAAGATTAGATTCCGCATAATCTTTAATACATTCAAACAAAGTTTCTACTATAGTTGTGTTAGATTTATCTAATATAATTAAACCTTAAACAAGCTTAAGGAATTTAATCTATTAAAGTGGGATCAACAAGTGGTATCAGAGCTTGTTAAGAAGCTTTGAAAGAGAAGAACCAGTTTTTATACACAAGACCTTTTAAAAAACAGATATGGAACAAGATTCTGCACACATGGTGGCTGCATCCAAAGTTCCCATGCTCAAACCTGGTGAGTATGAGATCTGAAGGATGAGGATTGAACAATATATCCAGATGATAGACTATGCACTGTGGAAAGTCATAGAGAATGGTGCAACCTTACCAAAAACAACAACTGTGGAAGGTGTTGTGACAGTGATTCCTATTACAACTGGGGGGGGGGGGGGGGGGGGGGGGGGGGCGGGGGGGGGGGGGGGGGGGGGGGGGGGGATGGGGGGGGGGGAGGGGGGGGGGGGGGGGGGGGGGGGGGAGGGGGGGGGGGGGGGGGGGGGGAGGGGGACGGGGGGGGGGGGGGGGGGGGGGGGGGGTTTTGGGTGGGTGGGGGGGGGGGGGGGGGGAGGGGGGGGGGGGGAGGGGGGGGGGGGGGGGGGGGGGGGGTTTTGGGGGGGGGGGGGGGGGGGGGGGGGGGGGGGGGGGGGGGCGGGGGGGGGGGGCGGGGGGGGGGGGGGGGGGGGGGTTTTGGGGGGGGGGGGGTTTTGGGGGGTGGGGGGTGGGGGGGGGGGGTGGGGGGGGGGAGGGGGAAGGGGGGGGGGTTTGGGGGGGGGGGGGGGGGAGGGGGTGGGGGGTTGGGGGGGGGGGGGGGGGGGGGGGGGGGGTTTTAGGGGGGGGGGGGTGGGGGGGGAGGGGGGGGGGGGGGGGGGGGGGGGGGGGGGGGGGGGGGGGGGGGGTTTGGGGTGGGGGGGGGGGGGGGGGGGGGGTTCGGGGTTTAGGGGGGGGGGCGGGGGGGGGGGGGGGGGGGGGGGGGGGGGGGGGGGGGGTTTGGGGTTTGGGGGTTTGGGGGGGGGGGGGGGGGGTGGGTTTATTGGGGTGGGGGGGGGGAGGGGGGGGGGGGGTTTTGGGGGGGGTGGGTTGGGGGGGGGGGGCGGTGGGGCGCGGGGGGGAGGGTGGGGGGGGGGGGGGGGGGGGGGGGGTGGCGGGGGGGGGGGGGGGGGGTGGGGGGGGGGGGGGGGGGGGCGGGGGGGGTGGGCTGGTGGGGGGGGGGGTTTTTGGGGGGGGAGGGGGGGGGGGGGGGGCGGGGGGGGGGGGGGGGGGGGGGGGGGTTTGGGGGGGGGTTTTGGGGGGTGGGAGGCGGGGGGGGGGTCTTGGGGGGGGGGGGGGGGGGGGGGGGGGGGGGGGGGGGGGGGGGGGGGGGGGGGGGCGGGTATTGGGGGGGGGGGGCGGGTTTTTTTTTGGGGGGGGTTGGTTGGGGGGGGGGGGGGGGGGGGCGGGGGGGGGCGGGGGGGGGGGGGGGGGGTTGGGGCGGGGGGGGGGGGGCGGGGGGGGGGTTTATTGTAAGATGGTGACTAAAGTAAGAATAATATGAAGCATTCTTGACCATTAGATGCAACCAAAATAATTTGCAAGATTAAAATGATTTGAGTGGCATTTTGGTAGATTTATCAAAACGTATGGCAGATTTTGAAACCCAATTCTATGAGTTAACGTCAAAGCCTACGCGCCATCGACGACAATTGTTTCTCTTTATTCTCTAACAATACGTAGTATTTTTTAATTTTAATTTTCATATACATGACACCGTATCTTAAACAAAAAAAAAATGATACACAAAGTTTGCAAATTGTGAATTGTGATACTACACGTACCAAGATAATGATATACTAGTTGATGATGCATAAAAAGTATATTATCACACTAAGAATCATTTATACAAATCATAAACTATATTGAAACAGAGATTTGCACATGTATAAAAGGTAATATACGTTTTGAATCAATGATACATCAGTAGTCATATTTGATACATCCAAAAAGACCATCGTTAAATCTACAATTTGGTACATGGAAAAATAATTTGTATACAAAGCTTACATGCTTAATACACACGAGATAAAATTTTGATACATATTTACGAACAAGTAGCACATCATAGTAAAATATAATACACACCGGCTCAAATAAACACAAACACGTAGAAAAAAAATCCGCAGATGGTGGCGGCAGTTTGGGTGTTCTGACCTTCCGGTCGCGGCCAGCTCTGACGGCATGGCAACGAGCACTAGGGTTATGATCGACAACGGATAAATGAACGAAGGCTTTTACATGGAAAAGCGAACACTAATCGCGAAAGATAAGCTAAATGAACGAAGGCTTCGATCGGACATCAACACGGCACGAGTATCAATTATAAGTACAACAATATGGTCGCGAAAGATAAGCTATGACGGACTGATACATCACGAACTTGAAAAATACATTTAGAATGACTCAAAACATGAACATATATTCTTGTATTGATGGGAGAACGTACGAAATGGTAATTTACTAAGTGAAGATCAATTTCTTTGGATATATCAATTTTTAATTCAAAGCAGAAAGTCAACATGTTGTATACAGTTATCAAAAACCAAGGAAGTGAAAATACCTATAATAACCTTTAGCTCTAAAAATGATTTTATTTTAATTGAAATGTTTAATTTACACTTGGCATCTATTTAGTGGCTTCTTACACTACATCACTTTAAACACTATTTCACATGAACCTCATTTTATATAGAAGGATACAATGAGAAGTAAATTAAAATAAGAAGTGGTGAGAAGGGACTAAAACTACACATTTGAGATGCAACGACTTGCATTAGATGCATTTTATTCATTTAGATGCACCATTTTGAGTTTCAAACGTTAATTTGATGCGTAGATGGTGCAAATTGATTTTTATGGTTTTGGCACATGCAGAGGAACAAAAAACAAGAGAAAAATGAAATGCATCTAATATACGTATATGCATCGAATTAACAGCTAGAAAACACATTATGATGCGTTATAATGCATCTAAGATTATATGCATCTAATTTAAGTCGGTGCATCTCGGATATGCGGTTATAGTTACTTCTTATTTTAAGAAAAACTTCTTATTTGATCTATATATATATACTAGTTGCAAAACCCACCTGATGGGCGGGTATGACTTGTGATAATTATTTTCATTTGTATTATAGAAACATTTTTTTAAAGTGTTTTGTTTTTTGGTGATAACTTTTTCAAGAATTAAGGTGGTTTTATTGTTTGTTTGCTGGCTTGTTTTATGAATGTCGTTTACTAAAATTTAAGTGAAGGTAAATCAATTATATATCAAATTATCTATTGAATGCATTAACAACATGCAAGAAATGAATGTTCATCAGATAAGAGAAAATAAAAGTTAATAAATTATCTATTGAATGTAAAAATACGAAATTATTTATTGAATGAATTACAAATAAAAGAAAAATGAACGGTATGGGGATTTAAATCATTTAAAAGGCTTATGAGGTGACTCGGCTGGTACTCTATTGATTTCCAATGAAGGTGCACTCGTTGATAAGAATTATTTTACCAACCCATTTATTTTAGCACTTCAAGCAAAAGTTGTGGACACAAGAAGTCTGTAACATAAACATATGATCATCTTTAAGTCGAGTACATATATACTCGAGAATGGCTTAAAGGCTCAATCACCACAGACGGATCTCCTCCAGTAATATATGTAGAATATGTTAGTTTGAAGTATAATTAATTCCTAATTAGTCATGGTGGAAACTAATACAGTACACATTAAGTCATAATGCCAATAAACTTACAATCATTGTTTCAAATTAGAGTTTCTGCTGAATACTAATGAAAAATAAAATATGTGATAAACAAAGTATGCAAGCTCACATTTCAGTGTTTAGCACCTAATCTTTTGTCCCGCTCCAGTTGGTTATTATTTTACATAACTATGTATTATAAAAACTGATCTATCGTCTTGGTGTCACCCCATTTGTCTTTTTCTGAAACTTCTTGGGCCAAAGCTACATAAGAAAATAAAAAGGACAGAGGGTACTTGAGATGGATAAGTTTGGCTTTGTAATATGTGCTTGATGCACCCATGGCAATATGTAATGGATAGAAATGATGATGACATAGATTAGTCACGGTTGCTTGTGGAGCCTTCTCATTATACTCATTTACATCTTGATATACCTTCCATCAATTGGTGCTTCTTTGAACCATGCATCAAACTCTTGGGCCATGCTTGCACTGAAGTGGGGTTGCACGATATGATGAGGATATACTCGGCATCTTCATATTCCCTGATCCAAGACCCGAACTGTTACCATTAAAACATGCAGGCTGAACTGTTACTTGTGGAATCTGATGGTGACTCATAAGTTCTGACCAAAGAAAATGAGGAATCTGACATCATGTAAACAGGCTTCAACCAGTCTACGTCAGTGGAGGCAAGCAAAGAAGAAAGATGATACTGCATCAAGATTTTCCATGGTTAGCACAATGAGATGCAGATCAAGAAGGGTATAGTTTCAATTCAATATACGATTCTAAAACTAAGCACCCAAATAATCAGAGTGAAAAAGATGATCTACTTTCTACACATCTCATACATCAAGGCGTTTCCCTAGGCAAATCCTTAACAACTAATTGTTTATGAGTTTCTTATTTTGACGTATTGTTTCTAGTCCCTATGCCATGGAAAAGTATAATTTCCTTTATTTTAACACTCTACTTAGTGGATAATTTATCTTAAACAAAGAAAACGTTTCTTCAGTTTTAAGAGTAATTAAGTCATTGACATAGACTCACTTGATTCTTACTGTCCTCTGTTTTTTTTAATTCTATTTCATTAGCATTTAGGTCACTGGCGATATCTATACACTATACATAGACAGGCTGAATTAGTAGTTTTCACTTTTATTTTTCTACTTCATTACACTTTCTTAGAGATTTCACTTCAGTTTATGGCGTATAGGTCATTCATTCATACTGGTTATTATGCAATATATTTCTAAAATTAACAAACATTAGTTCACAAAACTTTACCTCATAAGAACTATAGAAGTGTTTATTTGTGTAGTTTTCTAGAATTATCTGGACAACATGTAGAATGTGAAAAACATCCACTCTCGGGAACGCATGATCATGCTCCAAGAAATCATCCTCAAGCTGCAAATCCTTCCTTGGTTGTATGTATTTCTTGAAGTACGTATCAAAATGGTTAAATAGATCAAGCCAATGATGGAAGTCCCCCTGCATCAAGAATCAGAATCGGCAATCATGATGCAAAGAAAATTATGCTACAGTCGTTATAAAATATATTTTATATTTACCTTTTCAAATTCCCAAACAAAAATTTTCTGGGGCTCCTGTATTTTTTCAAGCGGTGTAGCAACTACACCATCGATGAATGATTTAATTTTGGGAGGCTGAAAGAAAACCAGTAGAAAATTTAAAATATATATCACCACAATCCTAACGAATCAAACTTTACAAAGAGTGATATATCAATAATGTAAAACGAAAAGCACTAAAGTGAAGAGTCGAATCAGCTGATATATCGGATAAAGTATACCTTTTAGGGCTGCACAAGAAGCACACAGTTAATTAAATGCTATTTGAACTAATTTCAGGTATACCAATTATCTCCAAGATGCTTGTTTTGTCATTTGCTTGCTCATTAATATAATGACTAAATCTGTCAACCAGTTATAAGAAACAAATCACTTGATTCATCACATCTCCATTAATTGAAAAACAAATGGCCATGTTATGTCGAACTAACATGTGTTGAACACATTTTATGAAGTCTTGGACTGGAAGGACTCCACAAGCCAAAATATCTTCCGATGTGGACTGTTCTTGAACCTTGAAAAGCTAAAACATTACACACTCATCAGTGATGTGACAAAACAGGCTAGTGGGGCAGGTTGGGTTACTGCTCAAAGTGACTGCCCGCATTACATGCCGTCGTTGAAAATAAAAGGATACTCCCTTGGATCACAAGAAGCATGTAATGGTCCAACTGTTATCAAAACACAAACCTTGTGGCAAGGAATTGATCAAAACTTCCAACATATACTGGTTCCAAAGGAAATTAGGCTCTTCCTGTGGCAAGGAAATTTCAAGTTTTATGATGAATATACACGCAAGAACTTCAAATAAATTGGCATCTTACATGTAACATGCCAAAACAAAAAATTTTGTATCTGCAGACATACGAAATAAACTCGTGTAAATACAATTACAATATTAAAACATTTCACTTCACTTGCCTGTCTCCACAGAGGAAGAAGTCTTGATTCCACATTTCATAAATGAGCGAATATCCATCATTAAGTAGATGAATACAAGTCTATCAGTTAATAATATGAACCATCCTTTTTCAGGGAAATTTTCTGCTTTATTACATACATTAATTACTTTCCCAATATCTCAATATGCAATAATAAACCTGGCATAACTCAAGTAATCGGACCTCGGAGACAATCCACATATGGCAATCCTATCTTCATAGTGGTGGGGTCATCATGGGGGGGACATCATAACATATCAAGTCTATATCATAATAAACGTTATTACAAGTACATTATTCCTCTCTAAAGGTACCATTTGCAACATCATATCAAAAATATGCTTTATAAACCATTATCGGTACAGCCCTAAACCCTAACCTTCATGAAAAGTTAACACCTTAAAGTGAATGCACACACTACTAAAGCATAGAGATAAAGTAATATAACATCTCATTTGAAATATATAATCTCTTCAAGTCAAAGTACAAATTCTAAAAGCTCAAAGTATAATCATTAGCTCAATCCATAAAATAGCCATTTTACCTCCATTTTCATTCTCATCTCTTCACTATCACTTGTGAGCAAGCTACTATACTCATTTTACAAGATTTAAACCCTAAATATTCTATTCATAAGCTTTCATACATCTTTTTACACTCAAAACCCTAATTCAAAACCCTAAACCCTAAAACCGAGCTAGTTTCTAAACCATGACCTGTTTCTTGGCTTTTATCCATTGTAAACCCAAACCAACACTCAAATAAGTTAATAACTTATTTTACAATCATATCAATCCCTATTCAATATTATCCATCATTACTTCAACCATTTTAACCATCACTTGTACGTAAAACATATCCTAGAAACCCTAAATGTACCTAATTGGTTCATTTAACCCGTTTACTCGTTTTAAACCATTCTAATCCCAAATAACCAACCAAGGGCCATTATAAAACATAAAACTAAAGTTTAAAATCATTATCTAGTCATTAACATTGAAATGTGCAAGAAATCAAAGCCTAGAAAACCTTAACAAATCCAGAAAACCCTAATTATGCCCTAATTGTAACTTTGACCCGTTTTCTCAATTTCAACCCATTATAACTTAAACCAACAACCAAACTTCATTGATAATACTTTATATAAGCCCTAGGATTTGTATTCCATCATTCCTAATCAAGAGTATGCAAAATATAAGCCAAGAAAGTCAAGAAAACCCTAAATAAGCCCTAGTTGAACCCGTACTCCCATTTCTTCAATTCTAATCCGTTTTAACCCAAACGAATTGCTAATCTTTGCTAATTACTTTAATCCCAGACCTTAACAACCTATTTCATCATTCCTTAATCATTTATAACACAATGTACCTTGTTAAAACCTTTGAAGAACCCGTCGAACCCAAAATAGACCCGGTTTGCTTCTATGACCATTTTAACCCCTCTAAATTGCTACCATGTACAAATGACACCCAAGAACTCATCTAAAACTCTTACAAGCAGCTTAATGACACCTACTTAAACCAATCCTTTGGATCAAATTTGAAAGCACATTGCCTTGTTGAGAAGCACATGGCCTTGTTTTTGCTTACTTCAGTCGCGGCATCAAAGAAACAAGCCAACACATTCAAGCTAGTTTCCTAGACCTCCACACTTCATTTTCTAGCTTATACACCTTCTATACTAGACCCTTGAGGTGTCAAGACCAGATCCTTACTCATCTAAGCTTGAAACAAGTATAAATAGGGGCATAGTGTGTTCATTCTTCTTCATCCCCTACTTCCTCCTCTATAACCCTTCATAGTAGCAACTCCTTTCTCAATATGAATTCTAATAGATCTTAAGAAGTCTCAAGTACAGAAAGGAAGCAAAAGAAACCAAGAAACGAAGCCCGAGAGTCGTTACTCTAGCCGTACGAAGCCGAAAGTCCCGATTCTGACCCGTTTCCAAGCTATAAGCTCAAACCAGGTTCTCTAAGCTTATATTCTGCTCATGTAACGTCATAATGTTCATATGTTCTTGCTAAAATCATAATATAAAGCTTTGAACTCAAAAACCTAAGTGTTATGCCTTTTTGATCCAAAACCGTACACCCGAAACCCTAATTTCATGTTTTTACTTAAACTATGAGCTAAACTTGTAAACTATTGTTATAATCTATCCTAATAAGCTTATATAATGTTAAAATAAGTGCTTTGATAAGTCATGAAAGAATTTGACCTTAAAACCCGTGCGTTTTCATTTTGAAACCCTAATTTGACCCGTTTTACCTTTTAGCTTAACGAATCATTAAATTAAACTTATGTTGTGTTAAATCTTCATATTTTAGTTTATTATAACTTATAAATGACTATTGAAATGTTAAATTAAGCTTGCATGGCAATTTGGACATGTTTTGTAATTATAATCCATGCAAGGGGTATATATCATAAATTTCAGAAACTTATAACTAAAAGGACTAAAAGTGTCATTTTATCAAAGTTATAACTATAGGGGTCTATTATGTCACTTTTTAAAGTACAAGGTTTACTTGGTATATCAATAAAAGTTGAAGGACCAAAGTCGTAAAAATGCAAACCCTAGGGGTCTACTTGCAATTTTCCAAACCCCAGGGTCTAAAATGTAACATTTTGAAAAAGTGTAAAATCATATTCAAAACATTACCAGACATAACTTTAATTAACGCTCCTCGTGCTTAACATTTCCAGATATTGAATAAAATGCTTAAAACTGCTTATGTTCTAATCCTTATATCATTCATCATCGATGTGCTTTCAAAAATCATGTCCCGGATCCATATCATACCACAATACTAGGGAGCTTCATATTAAGAAGTTTCATCTTGGTCCTACATTCTGTCTGGGTTGTTGGGTTTACGATTTAAAGTGCCATAGCTCCACAAACATTTACTGAATGACTTCTAAACTATGATGGCCCAAACGGTGTTATGATAATTTTTATATCAAAACCAACATCGATATCCAAAAACTTATATATACAATCAAACTAAGACTTGCCATATATTAACCCAGGTTGTCTGTGATTGCCGTGTTGAAGCCGTTACGTTGTTCAAAATATCTTATAATTCATTTCTCTTTTCTCTCTCAACTCTCTCTCTCCTCTTTCTCTCTCATAAGACAACTCAACTCTCATTCTAGTTCCGATTCGTGGTTCTGATTGTCTGAAGTGATGTGTTATCGGATCCTACAATTTGGCTATCAGATTTCGTGTGGATTCTGGTTGATTCTTGTGGTTAAAACAAGATAATTCGTGTGTAATTTGAAGAAAAAAAAATTCGAACCCGAATTATTGTTAGATGTGTGAATGTTTTAGTTATTAAGCAAGATCTAGGCATAAGGTAGCTAATTGTGCAAGAGAAATCAAGTTAAAAGGTCAAAAAGGGCGATTTTTAGGCGATTTTAGGTGGAAAAACTCGTATATTTCGTCGTTGCGTTTTGACTTTCTGGCAAAGTTCATGTTGCGTTTTGACTCTCTTCTTGTTGCGTTTTGACTTTTTTCTTGGTTGCGTTTTGACATTGGTTGCGTTTTGGTTCATTGCGTTTTGATTGCAGGTTGCGTTTTGAAGACATATATTGCGTTTTGACTAAGGAATACTTTGACCAATTTTTTATTTCATTGCGTTTTAGACAAAAACTTCATTGGGTGTTGAACCATTGCGTTTTGACCATTGCGTTTTGAGCATTGCGTTTTGACCATTGCGTTTTGACCATTGCGTTTTTGACATTGCGTTTTTAAGCATTGCGTTTTTGACCAAATCGTTAAACCACTGCGTTTTGATATAAAGTTCATTGCGTTTTGACCATTGCGTTTTGAGCAAATCTCAACCACTGCGTTTTGATAAAGTTCATTGCGTTTTGATTGAAAAAGGCATGCGTTTGGTCTAGAAATCTGCGTCTGAGAAGAAAAGGAGTTTCAGGAAAAACTAGCATTAATTTTGTTCCGCGCTACCTCCGTTTTAGGCTCGTGACCTCTCAAATCGAAGAGAAAAAAAACGTGATGGATCACGCCATGTCATTTTGTAATCACCCTATAGCTAGTTAAGGATTTCTTAAAGGCCCAAAAAAAGATCGTTCTATGATTTTATTGACATTTTTCTGTTTTTTTGGAATTTGTGTTAGAATGTTTTGTGCTAGCTCAGGCCCTATCAGCATTTTTAGGCGTTGTTTCAGTTTGGTGAGCCTATTTAAACAATCTACTTTAACCCTAGCCAGAAAATTATCTGTTTTTATACAATTAAATCATTGGCCGCTGATTCCGAAGGAAATCATTCACGGTTTTCTATTGATTTTGTAAAATCCCGTTAATCCATTTATCGGTTTTAATCATAGACGTGTAAAATCCCGTGAACGTGAATTGCATACAACCACAACTTCAATAACATCACATCCACTTAAGATCCAACAACTTTCACACTTCATAATTAATATCCATTCATTCATCATGTCTACTCCAGTCAACACATCATCAACAGATAGTCAAATGCACAATAATATCATGGCAGCTGGTTCAAAAGATCGTTCACCTATGCTTGGACCAGGAAGATATTCTCAGTGGCGTTCGCGTTTTCTACGCTACCTTGACACTAAATCGAATGGTGAATATCTAAGGAAGTGCATCTTTTGAAGGGTCCTATATTTGCCTACAAAACGTTACTTATTTGCTGCAGTTGAAGCAGCAAGAGAATTCATACCAGTGGATGCATATGAAGATAGCGAGACAAATACCACATCGACAACAGAGAACAGACTTTTACTTTCAAGCTGAAAAGAGAAGATATTTTCTTGATTTTGACTGGTATTGGGATGAAATTTACTCAAACTGTTGATGCAATGCAACACATCTAGGAGATTCGTGCACGCATTGATAAGGCTACAACAGGGTGAATCGTATGAAAGTACAAGATGTAAAGACAATCTATTTGGGGGAGTTTGGGAAAATTTACTTCTGAGGATTGGAGGAATCCTGGAGTCTTTTTACTCCTGGTTTTTATAAATGTATGAATGAGTGACAAGGAAACAACTTGCAAGTTTCACCAATGCATGTGAACGTTCAATTTCTTCAAACAACTTCAACAAGATATGGTAAGATTTGTGTCGGTTTTGTCAAGCAATGTTAGAGACAGGCAATAGACACAGTCTCATATCACAAGCTGTTTGACGTTCTGAAGCAGTTTCAAAACGAAGTTAATGATATCCGTTCTGAGAGATTAGCCAGAAGTGCAAATCCATTAGCACTTCTTGCGGCTGCTCAACCAAATTCAGATAACTACTATGAGGCACCTGTACCTCAAAGATCGAATGCACCATCATACAAGCAATCTTCTTCCACACGAACAAGTGCGTCTACCAGACACAAAGGCAAAGAGATCGCCAAACCAGTTACTCCTCAATCTGAGTCAGTTTCTGAGGAAGACAGTGATCCAGAACAAGCTCGGAGGGATAAGGATATGCAAAAGAACTTGGCACTCCTTGCTAAGTACTTCAAGAAGCTGTACAAACCTACCAACAACAACCTTCGAACTTCTTCAAACTCTAGGAACAAGACTGAAGATACCACACCAAGGTATAACAACGACAATCAGTCAGGGCAGTTTGGGAATCAAAGGACGATGACAGTTGCTGGGGCTAGGGAAACAGTAGGCAGTCCGGTAGTGCAAAAGACTGGGATACAGTGCTTTAACTGCAAGGGATTTGGACACTATGCCAGGGAATGCAGGAAGCCAAAGCGGGTTAAAGACTACGCGTATCACAAGGAGAAGATGATGATGTGCAAACAAGCTGAACAAGGTGTTCCACTTCAAGCTGAGCAAGCTGATTGGCTAGAAGACACGGATGAAGAAATTGATGAACAAGAATTGGAAGCACATTACAGCTACATGGCAAAGATTCAGGAAGTCTCACCTGAAGAATCCAGTTCTACAAGTCAGCCATTGGAACAGGTACAAAACCATGATGAAAATGATGTGTTTGCCAATGTGAGACGACATTCTGAGCAACCTGAATCCATTAACGACACATATGTTTTGGAGAAGGATGATAGCAATGTCATTCCTGATTCATCAAATATATGTACTAATGATAATCAGGTTGATCAAAATGCGGCTGAAAGTGTTGATGAGCGTGCTGCGCTTGCTAATTTAATTGCTAATTTGACTCTTGATACTGAGGAAAACAAAACGATTTTAAAGCAATTAAAGAAAGCAAACGCATCACTAACTCAAGAACTGAAGGAGTGCAAAACTAACCTGGATGAGGCTAGTAGGGCTCTGGGGGAGGCTACTAGCAGTCGGGATAGTTCTCTGATTGCACTTCAGACCAAACAGACTGAGCTTGAGAAGTACACAGCCCTTAATGACCTAACGAGTGATTATAAAATACTTCAAACAAAGTTAAATGACACTCTAGGACTATTAGCTCGTAAAGACATTGACACACAAAAGGGTTTAAAAACTAAAACCTCTGAAATTTCAGTTGTCAATCAGAAACACGATGAGCTAGTCAAAAAGAGTCTGTTAAATAGGTCACAATTTGAAGGTCAACTCAAAGAGAAAACTAAGGTTATTTCGGATTTAAAGGTTAAGAAAGGAGAAAGAGAGTAGAAAAGAGTGAAAGAGAAGAGAGAGAGATGAGAGAAAAAAAGATATATTGAACAAATGAAAACTAGATATTTTCTAAAAAGAAAATATCTATATATATGAGATATTTTCTGAAAAGAAAATATCTAAATATATATATACCCCTACACATTTAATGTGACGCGCGGGATATTTAACTAGGACCCGGGCTCGGGTTTTGCTTGGGATTAAACCCAAAACATATACAATATTAGATTATCTATCGAGCCCGATTCCCGATATTATCTTATTACAACATTAACTAATTAAAGACCGAAGCTCCATCATAGAGTGACCGAGCTTCCTTGTCTTCAAGTAAAGGACTGAAGAGAAATTCTAACCCTTGTTGTGACGAATCTATCTTTTCTGCTGAAGGAACAACATTTTGTCTTGGGGGCACGGGGTCAGAGTTGTCATAGTCTGACGCCTTTTGTCCTTGAGGAACGAGGCCCGGAGAGACATTTTCAACAGACATCTCTTGTCGTTGAGGTGCGAGGTCTGAACTGTTGTGATCAGACATCATTTGACATTGATGACCGAGGCTTGAACTGCTGTGTTCAAACGTCTTTTAAACATTGATGACCGAGGCTTGAACTGTTGTGTTCAAACGTCTTTTAAACATTGATGACCGAGGCTTGAACTGTTACCAGATCTTCTTCAATTCATATAATCACAACACAAATCGGAACTAGAAACTAGAAAGAAGAAAAGAGATAAAGGTTAGAGAGAGAGATGAGAGAGAGATGAGAGAAAAAAGATATATTGAAAAAATGAAAACTAGATATTTTCTAAAAAGAAAATATCTATATATATGAGATATTTTCTGAAAAGAAAATATCTAAATATATATATACCCCTACACATTTAATGTGACGCGCGGGATATTTAACTAGGACCCGGGCTCGGGTTTTGCTTGGGATTAAACCCAAAACATATACAATAATAAGATATACTATCAGCCGATTCCCGATATTAATCTTATTATAACATTAAATAATAAAAGACCGAAGCTATCTCCCATCATAATTGACCGAGCTTCCTTTATTGACTCAATAAAATTGAGGATAACAATAAACATAAAACATTAAGCTATATAACTATTTTATTGATGGAGATCTAGCAACGGATAGACAAACGAAGAGAGCCTTTAAAGTCTTCAAATCTTTACCTGCAACGGATAGAGAAACATAAAGGATAACCCAAAGTATCCTAACAATTGTGTGGATTTGTGACCTAGCACAAATCATCAACACGAATAACAATTGTGTGGATTTATAACCTTAGCACAAATCACCAACATAAATAACAAATTGTGTGAATTTGTGACTTTAACACAAATCACTAACACAAATAAAAATAAACAGAAAATCGTGTGGATCTGTGACCTAACACAAATCACCAACACAAATAAAAATAAACAATAAAACAAATATATATTTTTTTCTTCTCTGCCGCCACTTTTTTAACGACTGAGAATAATTGTCTGCTCACCAATTAGAATGAATAACCTCCTTTTTTATTCTTTTTGGCTGCTAGTATCTCCACAAGGCACGAATGGTGTGTCTTTCTTTTATTTATTCTCCTTATGCCGTATACCTCTTCTCTTAGTCCACCCGTACCTCTTTTTTTATTTTCTTTATGTCAGCTCTATCCCTTTTTTTTCTTTTACCGTCATATGTTATATAGGGATGGTGATGTAGATTAGGTTTGACGGGGTGGTTTAGGGGAGGCGGCTCAACATAGCCACATAGGTCTGAGGATCCGACCCACTCCGATACCATGTTAAACAATCGAAATAATACCCTCGTGGTATAACTTAAAATATTGATCACATATTAAGACCAAGACCCCACAACACCGGCTTTGCCTATTTATCAACTAATGACAAATATCACGGACACCAAGACGTTATTTGCCTGAATACGTTTAATGACACATGACATTGTCATGATCTACAAATGGGTAATTGGAATATGTGAAAGCTGAGTTCTCACCTTAAAGATATCTGTTTACCAGTCTTAGTAATGTTCTTAATCTGTGTATATACCCAACTTAAACACAATGTTATATTTACCCAAAACATGCTTTAAATACATTATACTCATCCTTCAAACTTGAATTTTGGGTATAAGGAGCCAATTTGATGATTTAGAGTGAGTATATAATAAATATCCCTTAAATTTAATCTACCGCAACAGATTTCAAATTTGATATAAACTATGTAAAGGGGTTCTTTGTCCTTGATTCAAACAAGCATTCAAGCCCCGCGTTGCCTGTGGGCCCTAGCGGTCTTTATGCGAATCGATACAAAAGCAAATTTTTGAAGTTTTATTCAGTTACAAAGGTAGAAAGAGACTAAGAATCACAGATTGTACTTCAGCCTAAATTGGAAATAGTAGAAAGAAAAAGCAATTTGAACCTATTGATAAAACCAGATAGTTGATAATCATAAGTCTCGCCTGGAAAAGTGAATTGCAGCATCAGGTAGAGGAGTCTTTCAATAGTAGTAGAGGCAGACAGTACCTAGTAGTTCTTTCACCCAGAGAGGGCCATACAAAGCTGGAATTAAGACCAACATTATCTGGCAACCGTTGCACTGTTAATCCATTGCCCATGAATGGGTGAAGATTTTGGTTTCTTTGAGTCACTCACTTACATCCCTCCTTTTGATACTTGCTCCCCAGTATAAAGAAGAATAGCGTAAATCGACCACCCATTTCGAGCTTGGCATAATACAGCAGAATACGCTGGAATAATATACATAAATAATTTGAAACCGTAATTTACACCCATTTGACATATATTAGGCCTCTTGGACCGGCTATGGCCGAGGAACGAATCAGACCCCTTGGTTTGTAGCCATGTGCTCTAATCCTTTAAGCTACATGCGTCACTCTGTCTCCAATGGATCTGTTCAAAAACAAAGTAAATTTTTTTAGCATGGACTATATATCACTTTAATTACACATAAAAATTAGTTAACAATATGAAAAGAGTCAAGAGTGCACCACGTAGTCAGGCTGCTCCAAATACGACCTGTTATCATCACTATGCTGCCCGATACTTGCACCTTTGGTCCAACTTCAAGTTTGACATTTATTCAGGAAACTTAAATCGAAGAAATACAATGTAATGATACTTTATATTGATTAATTTTCTTGTAGCGATTGTTATACAATGTACGACTTGCTAAGCATCCAAAAAATGATGTTAGCATGAAAAGGAAGAATGAACATAATACTGAACTTCCACGCGTTAACATCATCTAGTCAAAGATATTAGTGAACATAACACTGAGCTAATGTAATACTATGCATATTATGGCACCCTGTAAAAATTTAGATTTCTCTTTTCCTTAAGAAGAATTATGTACCGCAAAAGTTTGCAAAAACTAACCGTTAACCTCAAAAGAAAGTCATTTTATGAACAACATGCATTGCTATTCTCTAAATTGCACACGAATATTCCTTACATGGCTACCCTACTCATTTCTCTCTTTTCTTTTCAAAGCCTCACATGCCATTGCACGTACTCATAACCTTGGTACTAATTTAAAAGCTCTAAGAATAGTAAGGATTCCCTATAAAAGTGTTAGGACGAGCTAATGAAGAGCAAATAGTATTAGGAAAATAACACTATTGCCTAATTCTGCCAATATTAAAATGTCCCTCACAGAAAATGCAATTTGAAAAATTTAGGAAACCAAGGCTATACTACTTGTATAATATTAGCAAGCCATGCACTCTCTTTTCTGGCACAATTCATTCACAAGTAAAGGCGAAAAACAAGTAGGAAGTAAGCACGGTTCGAGTTAGAGTTTTCGTTGGGTTCAAGAGCTAAGAGACATCAGGTTAAAAGGGTAGAAACTAAGGGAGGTTCGAGCTTTCGTGACACCATTACCCCTCCTCATCGGCTAGCAAACTTGGACCTCGGTGAGTCACCTCATAGTTTAACTATGCCATTTATCTTTATAGTCCATCGTAACGACTAAACCGAAGCACATCTAGCTCTATCCCGTGACAAGCAAGACGAGATCCTCGGCTTTGCATAACAAAAAGCAATGACATTTATTGTACAGGCCCATGCATGGCCTTCGTGTATGTAAGCATGCAAAAACTTGAGTCGTGCCATGCATAAAATAACGACGCATAGAGAACTAGTGTACATCAGATCATGCGTGGAAACAAATAACGAACCAAGAAATGTTGCAAAACCTTAAACATGTACGTGATATACTACGTTGGCTCACTAGGGACGATTAGACACTAGGATTTTACGTAATTTTCATAAGAGTTTCTTACGTGGTAACCTCGACGAGTAACATGGGCGTAACCAAGAAGCATGGGACGAACCACAGCGAGTCATTTGCTCGCTGATTTGGAACGTCACAGACCCTGATGAAGACGAGCAAATATTGCTCGTTGGTTCGTATCCAGGCCTCGTAAATACTTGACACCATGAGGCGTACCATACTTGTACCCAAACGTGACACAGTGGGCTGCTGCCACTGTTGAAACCGTAGGTTTCGCAGTGGGCTGCTGCCACTGTTGCAGCCATTTGGGCTGCGAAAAACACAACCACACCCTTAGTCTCGGCTTGTATCTACCTCGTGACTAACCTTATAACATAGAACCATGCGGGATTAACAAGAAAACCAAGCTATAAATTATTAAGGGCTGCGTTGGGTGGAAGAAGAAGCCACAACAGTGGCCACCAACTCCACTGTTGGGGGCTCGACAGAAAAACAGAAAAGGAAGAAGGTGTAGGCCATGTGGGTCTTTGTATTGCATAGAAATAATACATATGTTACTTTCTACAAATTGCATGTAATTCACTTTATAAAATGATGGACGTAAAGAAGTGTTTAAGCTTGCATGTTTTCGAGCTCTTGAGTCGTTTCAGCCGAACCCAAATGGGTTGGTAAACTCATTAACGAGCCAATATTTACTTCGATAGGTAGAAGGTCTAAATAACGTTCTTTTTTTATGACTTAAAATTGGTAACAACGAAACCGAGTTTTTAAACGGATAAATAAACTTATCGCGGTCTATAAAATTTACTTAACGCTAAAAATATTTTAAAGCTTATTCGAGTTTTAAACGTAAAAGTTATAAGAGTTAAAGCGAAAAATTTAAAACATAAAAGTTACATATTATATATAATACTATTTTGGAAAGTCAAGGGATTAAAAACAATCACACGAAAGTTAAAGGTTAATTACTTGATTTAGAAAATAGAGGGACTAAAATCCGCTATTTTGAAACTTAAGGGTATTAGCTGTAAATAAATAATCTTTATAAATTAATTAAAACGAGTCGAACGAACCGTGATATATAAAACTGATAATTATTCAAATTAATTGACGACTACGGTATAAATAAATAGACGTGCTAAGAAAATATATAAACTTAGTAATTTACAAATAATGCCTATACTTTTCCTGAGATATAAATCACATGAACTTGTAAATAAGTTACGACGCATAGTATTATCAACTCTTGTATATCTACTCATTGATGTAAAGTCGTGTATCATCCCTAGAGCTAACGGTTTAAACAACATTTTGAAAACATGAAACCTTATCCCATAAACAACAGTGCCCTTTGATGACCCATTTGCATAATTCATCTCATACGTAAAGTCCTTGGAACATAAACTTAGATTTGTCAATATTACTTAGGTGTTTTATTGAGTCACTGTTTGACGTGCATTGATCATTTATCAGATCCAGGCGATTAACTGACATGGTGAGTCTTCATAGCCCCTACTTTACTGTTTTAAACCATCTTTAGGGGTGAGAACATTGCTTATTTTTAACAGTTGAACACAAGTACATCTACTGAATTACTATTGGGTCTAAGTCCCTATTCAACCCAACTTATCATGTTGCCTAATTTATCATGAACCGTTAATTACTTGTAAGCACGAATGTTATGGATAGATCTATCGGGATTGACATCCCTATTTGTCTTGGACTGACATTAGTCAAGCAAGCACAGTTTCATTTGAGTCAGTTACGGATGTTACGGGTTGAACATCTGCATGTGCCTACCCAGGATGGTGCTTGTTAACGCTTCGGTGTTATGAGCTTAGACAATAGTAAATACATTTCATCGTGATATATAGGATTACTATATTTCATGCTATAGTTATAAATCTTGTGGTTCATCCTTATCATTAAACAACAAAACCTATGAACTCACCAACTTTATGTTGACCCTTTAGCAATGTTTTTCCCAGGTGCTCTACCTTACAGAATATATGGAGTCTGCATTGGTATATTGGCATGTAGAGGTCTATCACTCGTATCAAGTCCTTTTCACGTCATGAAGTCACAATCCCAAATCTAGTCTTCTGCTGCAGTGAAATTTGGGGGTGTGACATACAACGAAGGGTGCAAGATCATTTTCAAGCTAGGGTTTTCAAGAAATTAGGTTTTTATAAAATCTTGGGTTATTGTAAGTATTTGGTGTTTTTTGGTGGTAAATCATTTCATCTCATCTTCATTGTTGTAAGTAACATGCACATACTCATCTCATTATTTTTCTTATACATTTCATACATATATTTTCTTGATAAAAATGTATCACCATATTTTGTGTAAAATAGTTCTGTTAAAAAGATGTAGAAAAGTTATATATATATATATACACATATATATATATATACACATATATATATATATACATATATATATATATACATATATATATATACATATATATATATATACATATATATATATATATAT
>BQNB010080156.1:0-30014 GCA_026074375.1 Tanacetum coccineum
AATCCGGGCAATCCTGGACATACATCACAAAACACAAAACACGGATAATGGAAGAGGCGAGCCTCATCATAACACAAAACACTTATTAGCAATAAGAAAGAAGATAGAATGGATAAGCATGGGTTGCCACCCACGAAGCGCTTGTTTAAGGTCACTTAGCTTGACCCGATCCCCCCATACTTGAGCTTGTCAAGGGGGATAGAAATGGGGATGACGAACACCTAAATTTGGAGTGTTGTCTCCATGAATCAACATCGGGCTTTTAGAAGAAAGCTGGAGAGCTTTCAAGCCCTGATGTGATGAAGAAGGAGAAGATTTCTCCTTATTAGCAAGAACACCGTGATTGAAGACTTTGTCTTCATTTTCGGATGAAAAATGGAAGTAAAGTATTAATCACAGGGGAAAGAGTAGCAAGAGTTCTCTTGGATTCGACTTCAATGCATATCCCTGGATCATAAATCTTGTTACTATCTCCGGAAGGAGAAGAAACATCAAGATCGGATCCGAGATCATTAAGAGAAGGAATGAAGTCGAAATCGATAAGAAGGGCGGGATGGGTGGGAAAAATATTAGGCACATCCACAAGGATGTCTTCCACCACATCAATGGTTGAATCTCCCTAATCGGGATAATCAACATGAAATGATTCGAATTCAGGACGGGAGGTAGAATTATCGTCATCTTTCGAGTCGAAATCATCACTCTCAATACCCGGTGGTATTGAGTCATCACCATCAAGAAAAATATCAATCTCCTCTATAAGAGAGTCACTATCCTCGATCAGGATAGGAGATGGAGAGAAAGACTTGGTAGAATTTTCAGAATTAAATTCTTCCGGAGGGCGGGGAGAAGAGTTATCGTAAAGCAAACTCTCAACAAGATGAATTTCACCTTCTGGATCAAGGTTGTCATCATCAATTCCGATGGGAATGGATTTGAGAGAGTGAGTTCACGGCAAACTTCATCAAGAAGAGTATCCGATCTTGTTGAGAATCATTAATCGAAAGTATCTCGATGAAAGCAAAGGACTCTAAAAGACGGATTTGGCATTAAAGCAAAGTTTATTCAATTCCGATGGAATTGGAATTGGTATTTCTAACACCTCATCATAATTTCATCAACTTAGTTGGAACGTGAATTTCTTCATCAAGATCAAAGAGAGGATTAGAGAAAATTTTAAAATTCTCATTTGGAACATCCTCTTCGGAAAATGACTCATCACTCGAGGTAAAATCTTCATTGATATCGAAGAGAGAGTTAGAGAAAGTAAGATCATGATTCTTTAAAGATAAATCATACGAAGGCAAATCACACTCACCTTTGGAAGAATCTTCGGACTCACTTGGGATTTGGACAAGGTCCTGGACACTAGACTTTATTAATTTGTCCGATTCTGTTTCCGGAATAGTGTCAAGATGCTCATCCTCCATTATGAGAGAGTTCGTTTTTGGTGAATCGGGTGTGATTGCAACACACGAAGGAAGTTCAGAAATAATATCTTTCAAAGGGATAGAACTTTCTTCGTCATCGTTATCATCGTAGCAAACTGGAATCTTCCAATATCGATCTTTAGCCGCTTGCTCTTTCGCAATTCGCTTTTCTTCTTCCTTCTTTTGCATATATTGACCAACCATATCACATATGGATGTCATTTGCTCCATAAGCTTGTTTTGAGAATTGAGAAAGTCATTTTGAGCATTGAAGATTGGATGATTGACGGTATATTGCGGGGGTTGAAATTGGTCAAAACCAAAAGAATTATAATCATAGCAAGAATTTTGCTCATGATAATAGTCTTCATTCGTTGGTTGACATTGGTAAGTTTCATGAGGACCCTCGCAATTATCACAACAAGGATATTGTTGGTGAAAACTCGGTGAAGTTTGTGGAAAATAATCAAAGCTTTGATTGAAACACGGGTTCTGATTGTAGACAAACGGGACTTGAGGTGGACAATCGTAACCGTAATGAGAATCGTTCCCACATACTACAAAGAGTATGGTAAGTATTGGGTTGTGGAGGATGATTTGTAACACTTGGAGATCTTAGAAGGAGTACGGATGTTAAAAATTGATTGATGTTCATTTCCAAACGGTACAATAAAACAAAAACTCCATCATATTCATTACAACCACATTGTTGGCACGTACCCAAAAGACATTGTTGTTGCAAACTTTGCAAATTTTGTAGGATCTCATTAAGGTTTTGATTGTAGCATGGTTTCTCGAATTAAAGATAAATCAGAATTTGCGTCGTGGGACAATTTTAACCTTAATGAAGACACCTTTCCCACAAGACTTACAAGTACATCTTGACAAAAGATATCGCTTTACTACGAATCCCCACGACTCGTAACAACAATGATGGTTGAATTTGTGGGTGAGGACTTTGTGAAGAATTTACCCCCCCACCGGGGTCTGTTTGACAACGAATGGATCTTGATTAACAAAGTTAGTATCGTCATCGGATGACTTGGAAGTGTCTTGGAAGTCTTGAAAAACATCCTCCAATGTCTTTCGTATTAGAGCACATTGTCGACAATATAGACCATGAACCGGGTCTCCACAATCGAGACAATTTTTTTCAATTTTAAGGGGTCGTCGAGACAAGTCGGGTATGGGAACAAGAATCTTGTCTTCAAGACCCCCTTTTGAATAACCACAGTCTCCGGTGTACAAAGTTCCACAAGACGAGCCTTCTTTAATCGCGTAAAAGGGATTTAAACGATAGTCGAATGACGCCATAAGAATTAAACAATTTAGAGGGATAAGAAAAGAATTAAATAAATAAGAAGGTAAAGAGAAAAAGAATTAAATGAATAAGAGGGTAAAGAGAATAAGAATTAAACGAATAAGAGGATAGAGAAAAATATTTATAGATTTTTCAAATAATACATAATGAAAAAAAAATTAAAAACAATAAAGAAAAATATTTTTAGATTTTTATTTTTAAGATAAAAGAAAAATATTTTTGGGTTTTTTAATATTTATAAAGGAAAAGAAAAAATAAAAATAAAATAAGAAGAAAAATATTTTTGGATTTTTTTAAATATTTTTTATAAGTACGATAAACTTTCCGAAGAAAGGATCTTCAAGCACGAACAGAACAATCCCGTCTAAAAAATCGTCTACACTTCTCCCCGGCAAACGGACTCGCCAAAAACTGGTTCGATACTAAATATATATAATTAAAATATATAAAATACCAAATAGTTAATAGTGTATAGAGGGTAACCCGTTAGATATGAAATTCACTTAGAAAAAGTTAATTATTTTAACCTCTGGGATGTGTTGTCCCAACGATCTTGAGAGGAATTGAAATTACGAGAATGTTTCGTATGGTGCTTGATGATAAAATTTGGTTTTGGTTTAAACTATTTTTATACTAAAAATTAACACTAATAATTATTCTAAGATTAAAAACTAAAATATTAAAACTAAAATTGATCTAAAAGATATAAATGACAAATATGCTTGCTAAGTGACGTGAAATGTTCCTTAAGTGCGGGCTTAGGTTTAACGAATTAAAATCCTTAGAAAACAAGTTTCAAGAAATTAAATGACAAGTAAAGTAAAATGCTTTTTAAAATAAATGACAAGTATTTAAATTGCATTAAAAGTAAATGACGGTATGTAAATTGACTATTAATTTTTTAAACCTTTTTAAAACCGCACTTAAATTCCAAATCACTAATCACTTAGCAAACACAAGTTAAACTACTCACTACGCATCATGATCAAATAAGCAAAGCAAAACATTTTAAATTAAACTACACTATTTAATTGAAAAAGGATAGAAAATAGGACCAAATTGAAGAGCCGCAAATAAACGATAACCACCCGATCTTACAAACTTAATAAACAAATAAGTTTATCACTTTTAAGCTCTACTTCACTAATTAGCAAATAAAGGTGTCAACTTTATCTACTAATTACTTTCATAAAAACTATAAAGATCAAAACTTTATCTATTTATCAACCTTATAAGACCCTTAAGCTCCGGCCTTAGATGTAGAAAGATGGAATAAGAAATAAGACATGAAAAGTTAGGACAAAATAAGCTAATAAGATGAAAAACCTTTTTAGAAAAAAAAAAGCTATTTTGAAAACTAAATTTTGTAAAAATAAAACTAGATTAAATCTATATATAAAAAAAACTACTTTTGAAATAAAAACTAGAATAAGCTAAAAAGCTATCAAGGCTTTTTCAAAGAAAGGATGAAGAATATAAGCTTATAAATAAGAAACAGAGAACGGGGATTTTAAACCCGTTCTTTAAAAAAAAAAAATTGTAAAAATAACCCTACGGATGTAAATTTATTTTTTCTAGGTCCTAATTGATAAAAGAAAATTTTCTAAAAAAGATTTATATTTTTTTGACTTTTATTTTATTTATTATGATTTAAAAACTGTTTTTAAAAGAAAAATTGATTAAAATACTAAATAAAATGGGAAAAAAAAGAAGGAAAAACTATGAAAAATTTCATAGGAAAATACTTTAAATGTATGATGGAATTTTAAGAAAAAAATTAAAATGGTGAAGCTGCTTATCGAATAAGCTGTCTTATAAGTTTTAAAAACAGCTTAAAGCTTTAAATTGGCCAATATGACTTTTAAAATATAATTTGGGTTAAGATACAAATTGAAAATGACCCTTGGGCAGTTGGACGAGTGTGGTGCTGTGTGAGAGTGCTGATTTACATTGGGGGAGTGGTCTTGAGTTCGAGCCTCAATTGCCTCACCCTTTTTAAAACTCATTAAAAAAAATTCTTTTACAAACTTATAAAATGGACAAAAATAAGCATTTCTTATAACTGAGACTTTTTATACAACTTGATAAATAAGCAGGAAAAGCAGAATGAAAACAGACAGATTACTTTTTTAATATTGGGGCTCTCTTTTTGGCTTAAAAATAAGCTGTTAGAGGGAGTCTCAAATGCTGGGCTTATACTGGCTCAAAGAACAGCTTAATGGTTATCAAAAAAAGCAAATAAAACAAAATTTGAAAAACAAACAAGCAGTTAAAAAGGGCTGTGAAATAAGCTGTTTGCACCAGGGTATGCTTTTTGGTTTTCTAAGGAAAACAAAGGGGCTTTGGCAGACCCAAAAATAAGCTATGGGGTATTCAAAATAAGCACTAACAGCTAATCTCCTATGTCTAATAAGCAAATGCAAACAGATATAAGCAATGAAAAAACAAACAGATAAGCAGGGAATGCAAATAAGCTCAAATGGCTAACTGCCAAAACTAACAGCCTAAGGGACAGAGTTTGGGCTTAATTTTAAGCTAGAAAAGAGGCTTTAAAACACAGACTAAGCATAGACACATAAAATATGGACCACAATGAGCTTATAGGACAGAAAATCAAAAATTAAAACTTATAAGAACTCATCTAATTCAACTGCTGAATGTTAACTATTTAGGACTTTGGAAAGACAACCTAGTAACTATGACAGTTTTAACTTGAAAACAAAATGGCAAAAACACACTTAGGCTTAACCTATACTACTGCATCATAGATTAAAAACAGACATGAAAACTACAAAAACAAACATTAAATCAAGTCTAATCTAATAAGCAACAGAGAACTCATTAAGCATACACAGATTTTAGACAACTTTTAGAGAGGACCTAAAACTTATATTTAAACTTAAATACTTTTAAAAACTGACTTAAAATAGCTAGAAATAGAGATTTGAAATTGGCTTAAGGACCCAAATAGATTTAAGACTTCTTTTGACCCTTATTCTACCCTTGACCCAAACACTCCTTAAAAATACCACTTGTCATTTTTTAAACTTAAAACTCTGAATTAAGCAAAGGTGGGTAAAAACAGATAATAAACTAACATTGTTAAGCAAATTCAAGCAATAGAAACACAACAATAAGCACTTAACAATAGCAAATCACAAATAGCAGTTTACAAAGGATAAAAGACAGAATTTTTATAAAACTTAAATTTCATTAAAAAGAAAAGTTTACAAAAGCTTAAAGACAAAAATTTAAATACAAGAACACATAAATTTAAGACATTAAAAGTAAAAATTAAAACTACAACTAACTCTACTCCTACATACTACATAATCGTTACTCTATCTTCTCTGTCTTCTTTATATAGGCAACTGTCTTCAAGCCTTAGTGTGCTTGTTGACTTTGTTTGGTGAGAGGAAAAAAAAGCACCATCTAACCCTTAAAATTTCTTGGTCACCAATCCAATCAATCTATACCCTTGATTTCGTATAGCCAATGAATACCTTGAGGATTGCCAGCATGGATTGTTTGTTTGTGAGGTGGGGTGAGGCTAATTTTGGAGTGGGGTGATGATTTTGGTAGTATGTTGCAGGGTAAAACACGTGAGGGAGATGTACAGTGGTGGGGTTTTAATTTAGGCTGGAAAAATTGGTGTAAAAGGGGCAGGGTGAAGTTTTGGTGATTGGCAATTTTGACCCCTGAAAGTATATATGTCGGTTTCATCTATCGTCCTTGTATTTTTCATCATTGGTCCCTGGATTTAGGTGAGGGTTTTCACCGTTAGTCCTTAAGGACTAACAATGTTAGTCCTTGAAGGACTAACGATGTAAGTATAAAAGGAGTTGGGTTTAACGCCCGTTAGGGGCTGTTAAAAGGGATTTGGGCTTTTTGGGCTTTAATGGTTTAAAAGAATTTTAAATAAAGTGGGCTGACCTGGGCCTACTAGGTGGGTACGGGTGGGCCCACTTTTGTCAATTAGGTTTTCGGGTTCGTTTTTCCATGCCCTTTCCAATGTCGTATCCCGGGGTTGACTTTAACTTCGTCTTGACTTCATTAAATGCACAAACGTTGTCGAGTCGATCCGGAAATGTCCGTTTTAGCTCCGTTTTTAATCCTTTTGTACATTTGGCCTCGATTTTTCACGCTCTTTTCAAATCCATGCTCGGTCTTGTCCGGTTTGGCTTCGTTTTTGTCCTTTAGTGAATATCCAGTACCTGCATAATATAAACACAAAAACAAGCATATTTATGGCATTTTATGTGCGTTTTTGGTCGTTTAGGGTCATTTTATTAGGTAAAAGGTATGTGTAATTACGCACATACCAAATATCAATCTTCCAAGTATCGAAATTCCACACTTATCACTGATAACAACGTTTCACAATGCTTCAGTAGCAAAATTTCAATGTCTCGTATCGAAATTGACCTTGTATCAAAATTTGCAAATTTTTGATAAAAACGGTTGGACTATCAAAAATTCCAATTTCTATGTGGAGCGTGTTGTTATATCAAAGATTAACAAATTTTGATAAGAAAAATCCAATTGCGATAACACCCGATATAGGTCAACACTTATGTGAACTTCTCGGGCAGCACATTTCTCGGACAGAATGGATCTCGGACAATTCAATTTCGATAAGACTGTTACTATCAAAAATCGACAATCACTTTTTTTGAGGAAATTTCCAAGGTAATTTAGATTATCAATACGATAAAACCGTATAGATAACAATTTGATGGATTAGGTTCGTTTTAGTATAGTTATCGAAAATGATTTTCACAATTTCGATAAAACCAAAAAAGTGAGTTTTGTAAATGTTGAGTAAAAAAATAAAACACAATATCGATTAACTGATAAAGTGAGCGCTTTCAACTCTAAAGCATAGGTAGATCCGTATCGAAAATGATAACCTCATACTACACAATTTTGATAAAACCGAAAAAGTGTAGAACTTGTGAAAAATTCCTATCTTATCAAATCCGATGAAACCAGAATTGATAATCTGATAGTAATATCAAATTCGAAGAAACCGAATATGCATTACTAAGCTATTACAACTCGATAAGGGATGAATACACAAGAAAAGACTTATAAAAAATTAAAGACGATAAAAGTCCTATTACATCAATTTTGATAAAACCGGAGAAGATGTCAACTATTACAACTCGATCCAAAACATGACAATACAAGCAAAATGACTATCAAAATTACTCTAGAACTCGATATCAACTCACGTCTTCATCAAAGAATGTGTCGAAATTGTGTAGAAGCTGAAATATGATATCAAAAATGCACAATAAGCTCGAAATCGATCACGTCACATCGAGAAACACACCAAAAAGCACAAAGTAGATCAGTCTTAAACTCTAATGGCGTATGATACCACTTGTTAGGTCGAATGAATATTGAATCACACACTAGAATTTGGTTAATCTTGAGAGAGTAAGAGAGGAAGACAAGTTTTCAAAATTTTAATTTTATAACAAAGATGGAAAAGAGAAATGGGAGGGAAAGTGAATACAAGTCTTAACCGTCCCATGAGATGGGAAGGGGTATTTATAGAATGCTAATCACTCTCTTTTATTTTTTACTAATTGCTAATTAGTCCCTAGACTTTGATATGTAAGCTATTTTTAACTAAAGCTTACATATCCTTGTTAGATAACTAACTATTACATTATAAAATAAAGTCTAAACATTACTTAATTAAACACTAAAGTATGATAATCGAAATTTTTCTAAACCTAACAAATATTTTAAATTTAAGTGACAACTATTAATTAAAGCTTTGTATCATTTTATCAATGATTAGAATACTTGGGTGTAACAACCCTAGAGGGTTCTAATTTATGGTTAGGTTTAACTTTAATTTTATCACGCAATAAAACTATTAAAACTCTAATTGATGGTTTCATTAAAACTGCAAGAATTAGGATTTCTTGGATTTGTCTTTGCATGTTAATCGTGGTCTTCGTTTCTATGATTTAGGGTTTAAATATTTTTAGGAAATTATTAACTTTACTCAAGATATATTAAAATCAATATGAAAACCTAGGTTACCATATATAATCATAAAAGAAACAAGATTACTGGTAAGCAAGAAATCTATTCCAAGTTTAATCCCATTCCTAGAGGTAGGTCGAATTTTACTAAACCCTAGCCAAATGGGTTTACTAAAATTGACTGTGCAAAAATCGTAGTGACTAAACGATACGTTTTCATAAACTGATGAGTCCTTCAGTTTCAGGTAAATTTGGAATCTTGATCTAATTATAGAAACTAAGGTTTTAAAAACATGCGGATGCATAACGAGGGTTTTAGGAAAATAATTTTTTTTATTTAAAAAGAGCCATAATACAAATTTTATGAAAAAAAACTTGTGATTTAGGGTTTCTTGTTCCCTATATCACATGCCTTATAAAATTTAATGAATAAGAAAACCCTATTTAGTTAGAAATACGTTTGACTAATTTTCTTTGAAAGATTTGTCATTTTTTATCTTTTCTAGCACTGTTGTTAATCAAGTTCAAGATTAATCGCATGTTTCTGAAGTGCTTCAAAACTCTTTGACATTGTTCTACTTTTTGAAAGCTCTTTTTCAAGATGTTCACATTTTTCCCAGGTTTCTACGTAATCACATTGCAAATTAGTAAATTCATCCAGATCAGTGTACACACCAAGTATTGCATTCATGTGATCAGCATAGTAATATTCCCTTGAAAGTCGGTCGATTTCATTCAAAAACTATGTTTTTTGAGTTTAGTTGAGATTTGAGAGTGTCTACTTCATGTTCAAGAGAATTAAAGTATCTCAAATCAGCAACCATTTCCTCGTTCAAACACAAGTGAAAATTTTCTAAGTCCGCATTGAGTCTGCTAATTTGGGGGCCAAAATTTCCTTCTATTGTGTTTTGAATGAAAGGATCGATGTTACCAAAATATGTTCTTTTGGCAATTGTTTGTTTGCAACGTTCCACTCCGTCAAAAATCGTGTCAACACTCTTTTTAATCTTGAAAAGTTCTTTAGAGCTTTTACACTTTTGATCCCAAGGAATGGATTCATCCATTCGTTTTTCTAACAAAGTTGTTTGTTTACGAAAAGACTCTTTGGAAAATTCCTTATTAGAAGATGTATGACTCATCTTTGACGTTTTTGGAAAATAGTGTTGTTCAGCCGACTTTTCTCGTTGTGGAACAAACAAATCATAAAGCTTATTCAACTGATCATAATCAAACGGTCTGATTAAATCGCTTAATTTTGATCGACATTCTTTTTCAAGACGAATCGTTTCGTCAGAATCAGGGGCTAACATTAACGCAAGATTATCATTGTAGCAACCTATATCATACAGACGAGGATTCGCTCTTTGAGCTTTCTTGAGGAACTCAGGTTTTGCAAAACTCGTTTTACAATTACGATTAAGCATATTCATTGTTTGAACAGATTGGCCGGTTTTATATACAATATCATTCAAAACCTTGACTTTGTTTTCTAAAGCAATGACTTTATCAAGTTCCTTGTCTTTACGAGTTTTGTAAAGCTTAATCTGAGCCTCCTTTGCTTGTGACATTATGGAGATGGTTTCTTGATGTGCACAAAGCTCCTTTTTCATATCCGAAATCGTTTGATTTAAATCATTTATTTTTTGAGTATATGCATTAGATGACTTTTCAAAATCGATTTTGTATGACATTAAATCCCCTTTGGCTTTTGCACAATCAATTTCCATCTTTGACGCATAATTCACATCATTATACTTATCAAGTTCCGCTTGGAACTTCTTAAGGTCTTTAAACATCAACTGATTAGTCTTGGACAGTTCATTGTTTGCTTCTTTGAAATGGTTATTTGATGATTCTAAACTTTTATTCTTAGTTTTGAAATCCTCAATTTCACCTTTCAATTTATCAACTAACTCCTTGTTTGATGATTCCAAAAATTTATTTCGGTTTTTGCTGTCATCAATTTCACATTTTAGTTTCTGAATTAAAGAAGCAAGCAAATCACGTTCTTGATCAAGATCATCAGTTTCATCCTGGTCATCCTGAGCTCTATCATAACATATATCCGATGAATCAATAGTGATATTGGTGTCACCTTGTTCCGCCAGATATATGTCATTACTAGATTCAGGTTGCTCAGGATGTTCATTTTCCATGGCAAACACATTATAGTTGTCATTATTGTTTTGTACCTTATGCATTGGCTCATCATCAAAGATTGGTCCAGAATTGTCAACTGAATCTGGAGTAACCTCATGAATCTGTGCCATGTACATATAATGTGCTTCCAATTCCTGTTCTTCAGACTCATCATCAGTATCATCCTTCCAATCAGCTTGTTCTGCATTCAACTGAACCCCAGCTTCCTCTTGTTTACACAATAACATCTTTTCCTTGTGATAAGCTGCATCCTTTACTCGTTTTGGTTTCTGACATTCCCTTGATACATGCCCATATTCCTTGCAGTTATAACACTGAATCCCAGACTTTTGCACTACCGGAGTACCTACATTTTCCCTAGCCCCAGCAACATTTACTGCCCTCTGATTATCATACCCAGTTCCTCTGTTGATTCTTGGAGAATTGTCTTGATTAGCTCGACTGGTGTTTGATGAAGTTCGAAGGTTGTTGTTGGTAGGTTTGTAGATTTTCTTGAACGAGAGAGAAATTAAAGCCATGAGTTTGTCAATCTCCTTCTCCTTTGACATTTCCTCATCATCAGTAACCGTTGCAGGTTCTGGATCATAAGTAGGAGCAGAAGAGGTAACAATTGCTTTTCCTCTGTTTCTGGTAGACTGTTGCGATCTGTTGGAGGAATATTGAGTGTTTTGAGTAGGATGGTTTTGATGATGGTAAATACTGTTTTTTGAGCAACAAGTGCAAGTGGATTAGCAGTACGTGCTAGTCTTTCAGCTCTTATCTCATTGACTTCATTCTGGTGTTGCTTCAGAATGTCATAAAGCTTGTGATAGGAGACAGTCTTCAGCTCTTGACTCTGCTTAACAAGTGTCACAAACCTTTGCCATTCTGGTTGTAGTTGAAGTAAGAACTGGACATTCACTTGATGATTAGTAACGTGACACTGAATCGACAAGCTCATCATCCTTGTAAAGACCGTGAGTAATACGATTCAATGATTCACCATCCCTGATGTGAATTTTTCCAAACCACAGATATAAAAATGTTCAAGATCTTGGAACTTGATTGATTCACCCTTGTTTCAACGTTCAATAGCTTTCCAAATTTCACATAGCATTCGACAAGCACAACTAGTGTGAGTAGAATCGTTATCTATCCCTTTAGAATGATCTGACGGCTTCAGTTTCAGCATGTCAGTTGATCTCCGTATGTCTTTGTGAAACCTTCTTATTAGTCTCCATATACCTTCCTATAGTTGTTTCAGAACTACCTTCAGCGAAGTAACTGGAACTGTTTCTCATCCCCATTGAAATACTTGTATTGGTGGATTTTTGAGACCTGAGGTAATGAGTTCACTATTAGGTATGGGTGTCAATGTTATCTCTGATTCTGGATTTTCCACTGAACATAATTACCCGGTGCCAGACATTGGTGAACCGATCTTGCTCCACCCTTCCATGATAGCATTATGAAGAGCATTTGATGATTGAGTTTGCAAATTGGTATTCGAATTTGACATTTTGATGAAGTTGTTGAAATGGATATCAAATCTTAAGTGTTATGAAGTGATTGATTGTGGTTTTAAATGAATTAACGTTCACGGGATTTTACAAATCTTTGATTAAAACCGAGAAAAGAATCGTATCTTTCGCGGGATTTTACAAAATCAAGAAGAAACCGTGAATGAATAATTAATTGACATTTCAAGTATGATTAAGTTGGTTGTTGGTTTGATTGGTTGTGTTTGTTGTGTTTGTTGTGTTGAGTAATTGTCCTTTTAGTCCGAATTAAAGTCCAAAAAATGAAAAACTGTCAATAACTCATAGTAAACGAGCTTTTTGGGCCTCGGAAAATCCTTAACCAGCTAAAGGGTGGTTACAGCGTGATCCGTCTCGTTTTTCTCTTCGATTTGAGAGGTCACGGGCCTGAAACGGACTTACGGATCAAAAGTTATCGCAGTTTTACTGAAACCCTTTTCTTCACACAAAACGCAGTGACACCAAAACGCAGTGACACCAAAACGCAGTGACTTTGGTCAAAACGCAATGAATCTTGGTCAAAACGCAATGAAATTTGGCAAAACGCAACGACTTTTGTCAAAACGCAACGACTTTTGTCAAAACGCAACGACTTTTGTCAAAACGCAACGACTTTTGTCAAAACGCAACGACTTTTGTCAAAACGCAACGACTTTTGTCAAAACGCAATGAAATTTCTTCAAAACGCAATGAAATTTCTTCAAAACGCAACCTGCAATCAAAACGCAATGAACCAAAACGCAACCAAAAACTCAAAACGCAACATGAAGAAGTCAAAACGCAACATGAAAAAGTCAAAACGCAACATGAAAAAGTCAAAACGCAACATGAACTTTTCCAGTTTGTCAAAACGCAACGACGAAATATACGACTTTTTCTTCAAAAAATGGCCTAAAAATCACCCTTTTTGACCTTTTAGCTTGATTTCTCTTGCACAATTAGCTATCCTTATTGCATATACTTTGCTAATTTAACATAAACAATTCACACATCTAAAGCCCTGCCCAAAAATTCGGTTTGATTTTTTTTTCTTGACTTCTTTTTTTGACCCACGAATTTCAATCACAATCAACACCCCTTTAGCTCTGTACCACATGTTATCCCACGATTATGCAATTACACAACAATAATATACCAAGATGATAGAAAATAGAAGAAATCGTTAGAGAGAGAAACAAGAAAAAGTTAGAATTAGAGTGCGATGGAGAGGTAACACGTGTGTGTGAAAATGTAAACCAACACCCTTCACCAAGTGTGTGACGGGATTTTATAACCCTTTTGCCCTTAAGCTTGCACTTGGGCTTTCTAACCGGGCCGGCTTGGTTACTTGGGCTTTGAGCCCAGAAACGAGGACAATATTAGATTACAATCCAGCCCTTTGAAACCGACTACGCTAATAACACTACAAAGGACCTAGTTTGACGTTCTAATACGCGATAACATTCTGTGTTTGAGCATAATATAATTAAGCTAACAAGACCACCCTAGGATTTTATAATTTTTAATAAAAACAAAGTCTGTACCTTCAGTAATGACAGTTTTAAATCCAGAACTCGAATGTTTACCTTGTTTGTGCTACTTGTGGAAAAATGTGTGTTTTAATTCGAATCATATGCTTGTGTTTTTAAATTCTTAAATGACTGAAAGCTAGAACTAAGGGCCTAAAGTTGCCTAATATACTAGAAAAAACCCAAAAGTCAAGCGATAACAAATCTGTTGCAACACCCCATAAGAAAAAAGTTGCATCCGATCTACTATCTAGAAATCCATGAGTTATTATAGATGTTGTATGAGAAAAACTAGTACGGCATGAAATGGGTGGGATAGAACAATAATGCCCATCATGATATAATAGGTTCCTAAAACACAAATAATGGGGCCTAGAAACTAAGAAGATGAAATGTGAAAAGAGAGTTAGCATTACCATAGATAAGTCAGCTAAAATACTAATGTCTTGAAACTCTCAATACTTTAGGATCCAATTTGTCAAGTATTCTATCGTGCCCTAATTTCTTTTGCAGATTGTTTAACTCATCCTATCATTATTGACTCTAGATTCATAAAGCACATTACGGCCATCTAAAGCTGCTAGTGGCAATTTGTTGAAAAATAACGGGTACCGTCGTTCTGGAAATATCAATTTGCTCCAATCTTGGTTATGGAGATTTGTTCATCAGAAATATCATTATCAACAGGTTAATCTGGTCAAAGGCCTCAATCACAATCTCTTCTCGGTTGGTCAATTTTGTGATGCGGATTTGGAGGTTGCTTTCAGGAAATCTATGTGTTTTGTTAGAGATCTTCAGGGAAACGATTTACTACCCGAATTTGTGATCTGGTCTCTATAAATTCTCTCAAGAACATCTTCATCAACTCCAATCTGTCTCATGGCTAAAGCCTCTCCAACTCAAGCATGGTTATGACATCGAAGACTTTCTCATCTTAACTTCGACTACATCAACCTGCTTTCAAAGAAGGATGTCGTGATTGGTTTACAAAAATTGAAATATGTCAAGGATCAACTATGTTATTCTTGTGAAGTGAGTAAAGCAAAAAGAAGTTCATTCAAGACAAAGGCTGTTCCAACTTTCAAAGGACGGCTAAATTTGTTTCATATGGACTTATGTGGTCCAATAGGGGTTGCTAGCATAAATGGGAAGAAATACATTCTGGTTATTGTAGATGACTACTCCAGATATACTTGGACTCTATTTCTAAGATCCAAGGATAAAACACCAGAAGCTCTAAAAGATTTACTCATAATGATTCAACGGAATCTTCAAGCCCTAGTAATTTCTGTTTGAACTGACAAAGGCAAAAAGTTCTTAAACAAGACACTCCATGCATTTTTCAAAGAAGAAGGAATTAAGCATCAAACGTCCACTCTTTGAACACCTAAACAGAATTGCGTTGTCAAAAGACGAAACCGCACTCTGGTTGAGGCTGCTTGCACGATGCTTTCAGCTTCTAAACTTCCTTTATTATTTTGAGTTGAAGCAATTACAACCGCATGCTATACTCAAAATAGATATATCATCATCCCGACACATAAGAAAATGGCATATCACATCATTAATGATATGAAACCTTTAATTAAACACCTTCACTTTTTTGTTGCACTTGTTACCTAACCTGAGATGGTGAAAATCTGGATAAGATAAAAGAAAAAGGGGATCCGCGCATTCTGGTAGGATACTCTACTTAGTCTAGAAAAGGATTAACTGTTACACAACAAGAAGAAGCCCGATTGAATAGTTGAATCCTAACAAGTTAGATTTGATGAAATCAAAGAGATGTCTGAGACGTCTGTTGATAATAACACTTCAGGCCTCGTACCCCAATGACAAAAGGTGTTAGATTATGACAACTCTGGCCCCTAGTCGCACCGACTAAACAAAATGTTTCTGCCTTCAGCTATTACCACAACTCTGTTACAATTAAGAAAGCTGATCTTCTTTTTTCGGTTCCCTTGTACGATGAATTTTTCAATATAGTACTCTAAAGTGTCAACAAGGTCTTTCTTCTCGCGACCGGATAATTCTAAACAACAAGACACACCACCTACAATGAATATTCAATCTTCAACATAACCAACAACTCCAAAAAATGTTAATGCTGAGGAAAACAACGATAATTAAGCAGCAGATACACAATTCTAACAAAATGAATTTATCAATCCTTTCAGTACACCGGTACGAGAAGTTGCTGAGTCTTCCTCATGCAATATTGATAATTTAAATATGCATACCTTTAATCAACCACAAGATTCCGAATACCGATGGACAAAAGATCACCCGTTGTCTCAAGTTCGTGGAAATCCATCCAAGTCAGTGCAAACAAGACGACAACTTGCAACGGATCCTAAAATGTGTATGTTCGCGCTCACTATGAGTACTATTGAACCAAAAACTATTAAGGAGGCAATGGCTAATTCTGCATGGATAGAGGCAATGCAGGAAGAGCTTCATCAGTTTGACAGACTCCAAGTCTGGGAACTCGTTGACAAACCCTTTGTCAAGAACGTAATCAAGCTAAAGTGGTTATAGACAGAAATAAAGTACGAAGAACCAAACTGTAATTCGCATAAGACATGACTTGTACTAAGGTTTATGCTCAGGAAGAGGGTATTGATTTCGAGGAATCATTTGCTCATTCTCGCTTGGAAGCTATATCGATTTTCTCGCATATGCTGACACACAAGTCATTTCAATTACATATGGACGTAAAAACGGCTTTATTTCTTAATGGACCATTGAAGAGGAGGTTTACGTTACACAACCATATATTTTTGGTTGATCCTGATCACAGAAAAGGTTACCGCTTAAGGAAAGCTCTATATGGATTGAAACTAGCTTCAAGAGCCTGGTATGATGAACTCTTAAATTTCCTTATGTCCAAAGGTTTTACTAAAGGTATAATTAACCCTACTCTATTTACGATAAGATACGGGGAGGACATTTTACTTGTGCAAATTTACGTCGATGACATAATTTTCGGGTCTACAAACCCAAAATTTTTTTTCTAAAACGATTTTAAAACTTAATGCACAGTAATTTGAGATGTCCTTAATGGGGAAATAAATTCTTTTTAGGACTTAATCCACCAAAACCTACGAGGTATCTATAATCCAACAGCCAATACCTTTAAGAGATACTTAAAAAACATGGTATTAAAAAGGTCAAAGCATGGTGCAACCCTACAAACCAAATGGCTACAAACTAAATAGGATCATGACTTAGAAAAAACTCATAGAACAAACTGACTACCGCAATAAAATCTGGTCACTCATGTCTCTAAAATCTAGTAGACCAGATATAGTGCAAGCAGTATGTTATTGTGCAAGGTATCAAGCAAGACCGATTAAAAAACACCTCAAAGAGGTTAAAAGGATCTTTCGATACT
Source organism: Tanacetum coccineum (assembly GCA_026074375.1). Taxonomy (NCBI): domain Eukaryota; kingdom Viridiplantae; phylum Streptophyta; class Magnoliopsida; order Asterales; family Asteraceae; genus Tanacetum; species Tanacetum coccineum. The sequence goes on from BQNB010080156.1 coordinate 17,333, forward strand.
TAAGGGGTACCGTTAACATGTGACTTTGGTATCCGAAGGATTCTGGCTTTGAACTAACAGCTTTTTTAGATGTCGACCATGCTAGATGTATTGATACTCGCAAAATCACTTCTGGAGGAAAACAGTTCCTAGGTGATAAGTTAGTCAGCTGGATGTCAAAGAAGCAGGACTGCACTACAATGTCATTAGCAGAGGCTGAGTACATGGCATTATCTGCAAGTTGTACACAAGTAATGTGGATGAGATACACTGTAAGGATTATTGCTCAACTACAAAAAAATACCATTGTATGTGACGTCTTAGTAAGCCATATCAATCTCTATGCTACCCGTGTCCAGTACCCCGTACCAAGCACATCTATACTTGATATCATATTATATCAAGGAACAGTTGAAAAACCGGTATAATTGACTAGAACTTGTCAGAACTGAATACCATTATGATATGTTGACGAAAGTTTACCCAAAGATAGTTTCCAGTATCTTGTCCAGACGATGGTATGAATTTAACTCTAGCAGAACTGGAGGTTCTGGTAAATGAATCTGCTTGATTTTTAAACATCAACTTGTAAATATTTTGAAAAAAGAAAATACAAAAATATTAAACCTATAAAAACAAAATACAAAAATAGAAACTTTCAAAAAGAAATTACAAAATCAAAAAATTCAAAAATGCCAAAAATGCCAAAAAGAATCTTCTCGACATGTCTTTTGGAATCGATAACATTTACGTACCTAGAAATGTTGATTAACATCGACACAGGCGTGTAAATGAAATTCGAACAAGAGTTTCAAATACTTTCAAACTATGTCATTTCTAATTTTTCTTTAAGACTTGTAATTGCTCTCAGATTGCAACTCGGACTCGGACGACAAATGAGAGTGTACGTTTCAGTGCACTTATTCTTAGCGTTAGAAGAGAAGTCTTTTAACATGAGGTTTTTCAAAAAGTTGAACACAATTTTTCAAGAATTTCTCACTGACGATTCATAATCTTTCAAAATTATGTGTTCAACACTCCATCCCTCATAAAGTTTTCCAAGACAATTCTTCTATAATTGGTATCATTTTCAAAATGAGTCAATGTTTGAGGGGGAGTTTTTCGAAAAACAAAGTTTTAATGATTTTGGATACATCATAACATGACAATTCTTATGTATTCAAAACATTATCAAAAATCGCTTAATAACAACTCAGTAATAATAATGACTACTCAATAGATTGTATGTTATAAGATGATTAAGTGGTTGAGCATAATTTTTCAAGAATTCTTCAATGACAATTCATAATCTTTTAAAATTGTGTGCTCAACAATGCTAACCCTCAATTTTATATTCATTTTACAACTTGGTATCATTTTTTTTGGTGTCAAACATATGTAAAATTGAGGGGGAGCAAGTTAATGTTCCATATAATTCATGCTAATAATATTTTTCCCACAGAATTTTCATGACAAATTTTAATCACATGGTATTTCAAAAACTAAGTGAATTAGTATTTAAAATAAGGGGAGAAATGTAATTAAAATGTGATCTTGAAAATAATAAGTGATCTAATCGACTCAAAGTGCTTGATACTCTTCGGAAAAGGTTTTATGGTTACGATCTTATACCCAACAACATCTTAATTCACGACGATTCTGAAGTCATAAGGTGGTTAGGTTAGGTATTAGTCCTATGATCCAACCAGAACCGGAGGGATCTACCCAAGGACACTCCATAGTTAGAAATAGCAGTCCTTAGGTATGATTGGAGATGAATGAGTATAAGGGAATAATGCCGACTAAGATTGAGCTAACACTGGAACAATCACAACAAGGTGTTAGTAATGACGTCTTGGTAAGCATTGAAGGGGTTGAAGAATGAAAAAGAAATGTATGGATAAAGGGTGAAAACAAAGCAGCCCTCCACACACCTTAGGCAGAAACCGGGTCAATACATAATCTATCAAAATCACAAAGATGATTGTTGGTATTGAAGAAAGACGTCATGGACCCAATGATGCAATGCACAACCCTTCCCAGCCATTCGAGTTTCTCTCAAAAGAGACTTGTCTCATTTGTCACGGAGATACACACGTTATCTATTGACATCTCACTCCGAGATTGTTGATATTGAACAGGCGGTAGGCAGCTCCACCCTCCGATTACTAAAACCAAAGTGCACAAATCGAGTCTAGAGCCAGAAGAGATCATCAAAATAAATCTCATTAGGACACAATGTTAAAATACAAATTGTTATTCATCAATATAACATTTGGTATCAAAGAGTCCTATGCATTATCCTTGAGATCTTGCCAGAAAATCCTTTCAGAGTCAACCTCAAACAGCTTTGCGGTAGGTGACTTGCAAGATTCTATATGAATCAAGCTTGTGCTAACTGGATATCGATCTTGGTCCAGTAAATGAATTGACGACTTAATCAGAAAGATAGTAACTATCTGATTCACTCTTACCGTGTTGTCTGCTTTGAGACGCTCCGGTAACGAGAACGGCTAGTACAGCTGCGAAACCCTGTCAAGAAGATTCATATGAATTCTATCTGATCACAGGCAGTATTTATACTGATTAACGGGGAACCGTGGTTATTGCAACCGTATTCGACGAAGTGACAAAGACACTTTCGTCCATATCTGTTGTTTATCACTAACCTTTTAAATGCAGATTCAAACGTCGGTGTTGCAACCATGTACCAGCGAAGTCGGATTCATTACCACATACTCATACTCGAGCTCTAAAAGTCAATCATTTAGCATCAAGATTGTTGATCCTAAACTTCCTCAAAGATCTTCAAAGTCAAATCAAGAATCGTATTTTGGGGAGATTGTTAGCCTTATGTTCATATAAGTCAAACAAGAATGCAATAAGTATGAGTATGTCGGTCAAGAGCACAAGTTGATCAAGAAAGTCAAATCAAGATGATTCAAGTCAAGGAGATGATGCAAGATGAAAGATCTCAAGAACTCAAAGTCAAAAGATGAAGGCTCAAGATCATAATCACATAAATGACACCGAAAGAATGTCATCGGTCGTCTAAAGCATGAATGAACAAAGCCATTACAAACAAGAAAAGACAAAGACAAGACCAAAGAAGGCAAAGCTCAAACGTCATATCTTCAACATTGGGGAAGATAAAGTCAAATCAAGATAACCTCCATCAAGAACGTCAACGTTGGGGAGATCAAAGAAGACCTCAACATTGGGGGAGATTGTTAGCCTTATTTTTATATAAGTCGAACAAGAATGTTATCGGTCGTCTTAGTCGTAATTAGTGTTGTTATGTAATAGGCTAGTCGGGTTCAACGGGCTTAGACTTTAAGCTAATATTGTCTATGTATCAGGCTAAAGCCCAACACAAACCAAGCCCGGCCCAAGATGAAGTCCATATGCCTAGGTAAAGGGTATGTGACTATAAATAGGACCCTCTCCACACATGGAGAAGGTGTTGGTTACATTTGTATGTGTTTCCTCCCAATCTAATCTTTCTCTCTTTGTTTCTCTCTCTAATTTCTCTCTCCAAAATTCTTTCTCTTTTCTAGCTTATTTGGTTCATGTAGGCTTATTGGTATAGCTTATTGGTTGTGTTTGGATCCTAGTTATTTAGGATAACAAGTGGTATCAAGAGCCAAGGGGTTTTTGGTGATTGTTTTGTGCGTTTTTCTTGTTTTTTTTTTGTTCGAAATATCTTGTATCAAGAATCTTAACCAGGAAATTTTTTGTTTTAAAAACCTTAAAGTTTGTGTTTTTATGCTTCTATTAGGCTTAGGAAAGTAAGTTGTGCAAGAAAAATCAATCAAAAACGTCAAAAAGAGTGTCTTTTAAGTGATTCAAAAGTTGTTTTTCCGGAAAATTTAAAGACGACTGTTTATACGCTTGAAGATGGCTGTTTATACGCTTGAAGACGGTGATTTATACGTATCTTGATCCGGCGATTTATACGTTTTCTAGACGGCGATTATACGTTTTCTAGGCGGCGATTTATACGTTTTCTAAACGGCGATTTATACATTTTCTAGATGGCGATTTATACGTCTCTTGATCCAGAGATTTATACGTTTTCTAGATGGCGATTTATATGTTTTCTAGACGGTGATTTATACGTCAAAGCCAGCGATTTATACACTGAATTTTTCAAAAACATAAACAAATCCATTTTTCACGGTTTCTTCTTGATTCGTAAAATCCCGCTTCCTTTCTTGGTTTAATCAAGACTTGTAAAATCCCGTGAACTTGAATTCCATAACAAACAACAACTCAATCACTTCATAAACTTAAGATCCGATATCCATTCACAATATCAAAATGTCAAATACTAATACCAATTTGCAAACTCAAACATCGAATGCTCTTCACAATGCCATCATGGAAGCAGGTGGTAAAGACCGTCCACCAATGTTAGCACTTGGTAATTACGTTCAGTGGAAATCCAGAATCAAGAGATACATCGACTCCAAACATAACAATGAACTCATCCACTATTGTCTCCAGAATCCACCCTACAAATTCAAATGGAATGTGAAGACTGTTCCAATTACTGAAGGTAGTTCAGAAACCACTACAGAAGGGTATATGGAGAACTACAAGAATGTTTCACAAGACATACGAGATCAACTGAACGCTGAAGCTGAAGCTGTTCAGATAATTCTCACATGGATAGATAATGACATCTACTCCATAGTTGATGTCTGTCCAAATGCATGTGAAATGTGGAAAGTTATTGAAAGGTTGAAACAAGGTGAATCAATCAATGTTCAAGATCTTGAAACCAATTTATATTGGGAGTTTGGAAAATTCACATCATGAGATGGTGAATCACTTGAATCGTATTACTTAAGGTTCTACAAGATGATGAATGAGCTTGTCAGAAATCAGTATGATGTTACAAATCATCAAGTGAATGTTCAGTTCCTACTTTAATTACAACCGGAATGGCAAAGGTTTGTGACACTTATTAAGCAGAGTCAAGAGTTGAAGACTGTCTCCTATCACAAAGTTTATGACATCCTGAAGCAACACCAGAATGAAGTCAATGAGATAAGAGCTGAAAGACTAACACGTACTGATAATCCACTTGCACTTGTTGCTCAACAACAATTAGTTTACCATCCTAATCACTACACTCAAAATTCCTCAACTAAATCACAACAAGCTGCTACTAGAAATAGAGGTAAAGCAATTGTCAACTCTCCTCCACCAACTTATGATCAAAAACCTGAAATGGTTGCTGAAGATGATGCATTGTCAAAGGAAAAGGAGATTGATAAACTCATGGCTTTAATTTCTCTATCATTCAAGAAAATCTACAAACGTACCAACAACAACCTCAGAACTTCATCAAACACCAGTAGAGCTAATCAGGAAAATTCACCAAGAATCAATAGAGGTACTGGGTATGATAATTAGAGGGCAGTTAATGTCGTTGGGGCTAGGGATAATGTAGGTATACAGGTAGTGCAGCAGTCTGGGATTCAGTGTTATAATTGCAAGGAATATAGGCATGTAGCAAGGGAATGTCAGAAGCCAAAACGGGTAAAGGATCCAGCTTATCACAAGGAGAAAATGTTATTGTGTAAGCAAGAGGAAGCTGGATTTTAGTTGAATGCAGAACAAGCTGATTGGAGGGATGACACTAATGATGAACCTGACAGTCATGAATTAGAAGCACATTATATGTACATCACAGATTCAAGAAGTTACTCCAGATGTTGCTGACAATTCTGGACCCATCTTTAATACCGAGCCATTACACAAGGTACACAATGATAATGATAACTATAATGTGTTTGCCAATGACAGAGAACATCTTGAGCAACCTGAATCTGTTAATGACACATATCTGGAGGAACAAGGTGATACTAACATCACTATTGATTCATTGGATATGAGTACTAACAGAGAAACGGTTGACCAGGATGATGATGATCTTGCTAGAGAACATGATTTGCTTGCTTCTTTAATTGAGAAACTAAAATATGAAATTGATGACAGCAAAAACTGTAAGAATTTTTTAGAATCGTCAAACAAGGCTTTAGTTGGTAAATTGAAAGGTGAAATTGAATATTTTAAAACCAAAAATAAAAGTTTAGAATCATCAAATAACCATTTTAAAGAAGCAAACAATGAACTGTCAAAGACTAATTAGTTGATGTTCAAAGACCTTAAGAAGTTCCAAGCTGAACTTGATAGATATCATGATGTGAATTATGCGTCAAAGGTGGCAATTGATTGTGTAAAAGCTAAAGGGGATTTAATGTCATGCAAAATAGAATCTAAAAATCATTTAATGAATATACTCGAAAGATAAACAATTTAAATCAAACAATTTTAGAAATGAAAAAGGAGCTTTTTGCACATCAAGAAACCATCTCCATAATGTCACAAGAAAAAGAGGCTCAGATTAAGTTTTACAAAACTCGTGAAGACAAAGAAATCGAAAAGGTCATTGCTTTAGAAAATAAGGTCAAAGCTTTGGATGATATTGTTTACAAACCGGTCAATCAGTTCAAACAATGAATATGCTTAATCGTAATTGTAAAACGAGTTTTGTTAAACCTGAGTTCCTTAAGAAAGCTCAAAGAGCGAATCCTCGTCTGTATGATATAGGTTGCTATAATGATAATCTTGCTTTAATGTTAGCTCCTGGATCTGACGAAATGATTCGTCTTGCCCAAGAAAGTCGATCAAAATTAAGTGATTTAATCAGACCTTTTGATTATAAAAACTTGAATAATCTTTATGATTTGTTCGTTCCACAACGTGAAAAGTCGTCTGAACAGAGATATTTTTCAGAAAGGTCAAAAATGAGTCATACACCTGTCAAGAATGAAAATTCAAAAGAGTCTTTTAATAAACAAACAACTTTATTAGAAAAACAGATGGATGAATCCATTTCGTGGGATCAAAAGTGTAAAAGCTCTAAGGATTTTTTCAAAATTAAAAGTAGTGTTGACATGATTTTTGATGCAGTGGAACGTTACAAACAAACAATCGCTAAAAGAACATATTTTTGTCACATAGATCCATTCATTCAAAATACAACCGAAGGAAATTTTTGTCCCCAAATTCGAAGAATCAATGCTGATTTAGAAAAATTTCACTTGTGTTTGAAAGAGGAAATGGTTGCTGATTTGAGATACTTTAATTCTCTTGAACATGAAGTAGTCTCTCTCAAATCTTAACTGGAAACTCAAAAAATATAGTTTTTGAATGAAATCGACCGACTTTCCAGGGAATATTATTATGCTGATCACATGAATGCTATACTTGGTGTGTATACTACCCTCAATGAATTCACTGATTTACAATGTGATTATTTGGACCAAGTTGTCAAATGTGAATGTCTTGAAAAAGAGCTTTCAAAAAGTAAAACAATGTCAAAGAGTGTTGGGATTAAAAGCCTTCTTGAAGTTACTGCTGTTAAGTTAGTGCTGCTAGTACAAAAGTTTATACTGTTGGTGTTGAAAGTTAATGTTGTTGGCATAAAAGTTACAACTGCTGAAAGATTACAACTAATGAAAGGATAAAGACTACTCAGAGAAAAGATAAAGATTGCGTATGGGATATGTATGAGATATTTTTGTAAAAGATATGCATAAGTTATTTGTTTAGAAGATCATGATAACTTAGGAAAATATTGTAATCCCATTAGGACTCCTTGGTGTATAAAAGGAGATCCTAGGGTATAGAATTCGATGTATCAAAGTACCAAAAATGATTCATAGAATTGTCATAGCTTTAAGGTTTTGTAACCCTAATACTAGGAGAGTATTTGTATTATTTGTAACAATAATATTAGAGCTTTTATTGTTGAATTATATTGTTTTGTGTTACTGTTTCATTGAAGAATTCTTCTTATATTAAAGATTAGATTCCTCATAATCTTTAGTATTATCAAACAAAGTTTCTATCATAAGTTGTGTAGGATTTATCTTGCATAACTAAACCTTACACAAGCTAAGGAATTCAAGATCCATTGGAGTGGGAACAACAAGTGGTATCAGAGCTTGTTGAGAAGCTTTGAATAAGAAGAACCTGTTTGAGTACACAAGATCTCTTTGCTAGAAGATATGGATTCAAAATTTGCACATATGGTGGCTGCATCCAAGGTTCCAATGCTCAAACCTGGTGAGTTTGAGATCTGGAGGATGAGGATAGAACAATACATCCAGATGATTGACTATGCTCTATGGGAGGTCATAGAGAATGGAAACTCTGCACCAAAAACAATAGTTGTGGAAGGTGTTGAAAAAGTAATACCTCCTACAACTGTTGAAGAGAAGGCTCAGAAGAGATTAGAGGTGAAGGCCAGAAGCACTTTGATGATGGGCATTCCTAATGAACATCAATTAAAGTTTAACTCAATCAAGGATGCGAAGTCACTGCTGGAAGCTATTGAAAAGAGATTTGGGGGTAATGCTGCTACAAAGAAAACTCAAAGAAATCTCTTAAAGCAGCAGTATGAAAACTTCTCTGCTCCTAGCTCAGAGACCCTTGATCAAACTTTTGATAGGCTTCAAAAGCTTGTGAGTCAGCTGGAGATTTTGGGTGAAAAACTTTCACAAGAAGATGTGAACCAGAAGTTGTTAAGAAGTTTGTCATCAGAATGGAACACACATGCTGTTGTGTGGAGGAATAAGCCTGAATTAGAGACAATGAGCATGGATGATCTCTATAACAATCTCAAAGTATATGAACCAGAAGTCAAAGGGACATCAAGCTCAAGTACAAGCACACAAAACATGGCTTTTGTGTCCTCTAACAACTCTGGCAGCACTAATGAAGCAGTTAATACTGCTTATGGAGTTTCTACTACCAGCACTCAAGTTAATACTGCTAACTCTTCAAATGTTGATAACTTGAGTGATGCTGTTATCTATGCATTCTTGGCTAGTCAACCAAACAATCCTAACTTGCAAATGAGGATTTACAACAACTCCATCCAGATGGCTTGAAAGAGATGGATTTGAGATGGCAGATGGTTATGTTGACTATGAGAGCTAGAAGGTTCATGAAGAATACAGGAAGGAGGATGATAAGATCGTTTAAGCTCAAGATTGGTTAGATCTTTGTATCTAGGATAAACAATAAAAATGATTGAATATGCACAACGGAATTATAAGAACACAATCAATGTTATCATAAGGTTTTCTTTATTGAACGTTTCCCTATTACCCCAACTATAATTTGGGGCTACACCAACTAACTATGGTGTACTATTCGACTCTTATCAGTCGACTATACTATCTATCTATCTAGACTCTCATTGGGAGAGTTCTATGTATCCATGGATGTCTAAAACCATATGCCTGATATCTCTTTATATACTAGAGATTTCAAGGCTTACATAAGAAGATAAGAACAAATAATATCTTTTAAACATTTAAGAATATCTTCTGTATCTTCTGTATCTTTATCATTATAAGGAGATCTTCTGATATCTTCTGAAATCTTCATCTTTATCCACCAGCTTGAAGAATTCTTTAATTACAATTCTAGTCCTTTTGTTTCATTCTTTTATTCATTTTGTCTCATCAAATCAAGAATCCCAACAATCTTCCCCTATTTGATGATGACAAAACAAACAAAGTCGTGTACGAACTTCATCATAAAGCCAAAGCTTCCCCTGAAGTTGAGATGTAATCATCTCCCTGAATGAAACAAAATCAAGATCTCCTTGAACATGTCACCACACATAAATAAGCTGCAAATCAATAAACCTGTAATCTTCTTCCCCTTTTTGTAATCATCTAATAGGGGTCTTCTTGTAGAAATGCAACTTGGATCATAACAACTACAAATCATATACCACAACTACTAATCCAGCCTTCCAATACTCAAAATACCCGCCATGAAGCATAATACGAAAAATGACTTTGAGCAGTAGAAATATAAACTAGCAGTAGTAATAAAGATCAGCAGTAGTAATGAAACACTTCCCCTCAAGTGGTGCATGTAGATGGTTAAACATGTCAACAATAAGCTTCCCCTGAAACCAATATGTTTACCATCTCTTGAATCTCGAACTCTGTAGGCTCCATGTAGTGATCACTGATGAAGAAAACTAAGTATAACGAATTTGATGAAGAAGTAGAATCTCCCAAACTTGTGTCTTATGTCTTGCACTATCCACGTGACGTCGAACTCATACCAAGACCAAAATATAAGTAGATCGCAATCTCTTGACAAAATCCTCAACTATATGAGACACTGAGCACTACAACGTAACTCAAATACCTGTGAGTACTACAATGTATCTCCTTACATCAGGTAAAAACTAGTTTTATCAAGTCTTCATCATAAACCGTATATAACCAAACAAGTTATCTCCAAGACCAAAAGATAAATAAGAACACAAACCCGTGAAAATCCACTTCATCATCAAATAAGCGATAAACAATTTTCTTCGTAATCAATTATAGCAAATAATACGAGCCTTTAAACATTTAAGAACCAAAAATCAAACTCTTCTGTGTGTGTCAATCATCTGTCTGTCCGAGATCTCCAAAAATACTCTCTGCTTATCGGATAACACTGGCAGTACAAACTTTATTTCTCGGACGCCACTAGCAGTATTAAAACTTCTCGGACAAAGAAAGCAGTACAAATTTACACGAACAGTACTAACCTTTCTTTTGACAGTACTAACCAACCTTTGCAGTACAAACAACTACTGTTTATAAATCGAACAACACACGAGTAGCCTACTGTTTCATCATCAAACAACATTAAGTACTTCAACAGTACTAACCATCTTCCATGTGCAAACAGTATTAACTATCTCGAAGCATTATTAACAATTTAACTCAATCCGGCATAAACATACTTCAAACCAACAGTAGTAGTAGCAGTATTAATACCACACACACCATTCTGTAATCACGTCCATCAAACCCTAGATATGAATTAGGGTTTCGTGATTCTTTTCTTCATACGCGCACTTCTAGATCCAGTAAACAACTCAATAAACGAACAACAAATCTTGAGTTCATTGAGGGAATAAATGAAAACGAATAAGAACGATTACTGGAACCCTAATCAGATATACATCACAATTGGCTATCAATCCTTACCACAGCCATATCAAAACTGATTAGAAAGTACGAAACAATACAGTAAACGGATCAAAAAGAAACCCAAATAAATAGTAACAAAGCTTACCAATCGTATTGCATACCCAAACAGGTAGAGAGGACGTTTATAAGCATCATTATAGCACTGAATCTTCAAAACCCCATAAAACTTTCACCGCACGATTTCTTGAAAATTAGGGTTTTTAGGGTTTCTTTAAAACCTGTAGATCCTAGATCGAGAGCCACATGGCTATGATACCAATTGTGGAAACCATATGATCGTTTAAGCTCCTGTTTGTTTAGAACATGATCTAGGATGGATTAATAACAAAGGCGGAATATTCAAATGTTGAATCATTGTTATTAATACAAGGTTTTTCATCATCATCACCTAAGATACATAACTACTACAAGCCCCAATCTTACTTGATCAATGGTAAGACGGTTACATCAACAGACTATAACATGGATCAAGGAAAACCTTGATTACCTTGAGGCTAAAACTCTAGATAGACGTCTACTACTAACTATACAAACGTGTATACACACACATGTTTTCTTTAGTCGACTCTCATTGAGAACACACACTTTTTTGGATGCCTAAAACAATATGTCTGGACCTCCTTTTATAGCATAAGGAGTCAAGGCTTACATGGAAACTAATAAAAGATATTAATGAGAGAATCAATTAATTATTCATCTTTATCTTCTCATTAATATTCATCTTTATCTTCTTTTTGACCAAATCTTTATTATCTCCTACATCTTGTAGAATCCCATAATAACAACTTTGGTCCTTCTTGTTTCCATCTTGTTTCATTCTTATTTTGTCTTATCAACTCAAATATAATTCCCAACAATAATATAACTAGTAAATAAGGGTATTAACAAGTTACGTCTAGCCCAAGGTTGCCAAATATCGAGTTCGATTCAGTTATGATCAAAAGTCTTAAGCTCGAGCTCGCTTCAAGCCTCATGCACTTAGATCGAGTTTGGCTTGTATGAGCCAAACATATAGAAATGATTCAAGCTTAAACGAGCTCGAGCTCGAGCCCAAGCTCAAGCCTTTTTTGGGGTCATTTAATAAATGATTACAAGCCTTAGTTTTGTATATGCGTTTATACTTTATCACGTGTACTTGTATATGTCTATATGTATATTTATATTTAACGAACATAATAATCGAGCTCGACCTAATGTACTTAACAAACCAAGCTCGAGTGAAGTTTCATTTACCTATCATAAAAATGATTTGATCCTGAACTTGTAATATACGTTACGAGTTGAACTTGAGCTAAAAGTATAAAGCCCAAAACGAGCTCGAGCAGGCTCGACTAGGCTTGTTTCTATATTTCTACCATTTTTTTGTTAGTTATACTATGGATATTGTAATTTTGAGGATAATATCCGTTAAATTCCCAACAAGCTTAACGGTTAAGTGAGGTAGTAGAAATTTCATTTAGCTAAGTTCAGGGTACCATATTGCACCTTTAAAGTGTGACAACCATGACTTAAGCAGGTTAGTCAAACCGTAGTATTGACCTAAATGTATCTGTTGCAATGTATGGTTACGTGTTTATACGTGTTTATATGTGTTTGTGTGGGATATGTGAGAT